>JAPYZK010000951.1:0-47260 GCA_030522785.1 Platygaster equestris | reverse complement strand
TTTCGAAAGGGCGGAAAAAACTAGTCGGAAAACATGTGTCACATTTTCGGTCTGGGAAATTTTGAATTTTTTAACAACAAAATTGTTTATAACTTTTGCCTACTATATTTTATTTGAAAAATTCCAACGGGTTCGAAAAGAGCGGAAAAAAATACAAAAAAAAAAGTGTCAGTTTTTGGGTCTGTCGACGGATTTAATATAATAACAAAACCTCGAAAAAAGACTGCCATGTTTTAATGAGAAAGTTTTTTATCATGTAATTTGCAAAAAATTTGGTAGAAGTGACTTTATCGTGCAATATTTTTCACGAAAAACGTGTATAGGTCTCGGAAGTCGAATAATCGCAAGTTAACTTCGATAAGGGAAATTCGTGTGAGAAGGAGGAGATGAATGTTCCAAATCGATTGAGAATAATTTGTTTTCCTCAAGATTGGGATTTTCGTAGGGTGGAGTTGTCTAATTCGATTTGGTGCGATTTGTCGAGATTTATTAGTGTAGGTGTTTGTTTTATTTTAGATGGCTCGGTCGATTTCTGTTTTGTTTAGTGATTTATGTTGTATTGGGTTGTTTGGGTGTTGCTTAATGCCTTTTGACATCTTTTTTTTATACTCGTAATTTTTTTTAGTTTGTTTATAATTTGATGTAGGGAATGAGAATAAACATTTTTCAAAAAATATAGTTATATTTCATTTCGTTACGTGTTCATTATTATATTTTTTAAGAGCTTTTCGAGATTTTTGATTCGATAACAGGGGCGAACGCAGAAGAAATTTTCGTCATTTTTGGATTTTTCGGAGTTTTTGAAACTTCAAAAATTGTTCAAATGTTTCGGATTTTTCGGAATACTCGTATACGGAATGTTTGAAATTCTAAAAATATTCAAAATTCTTGGAATTTTCGGAAATTTTGAAATTTTCGGCTCTTTTGGACTTTACAAAATTGAACAAGTTCTCACAATAATTGTGTTCATATACGAAATGCTCTGATTTTTCAGGATTCTCAGATTCTTCATAAAATTCCAAAGTATTAGAAATGCCAATAATTTGCGAAATCTTCAAAATTTTTGAAGTTTCTGGAATTCCTGAAATTTTCAAAATTATTGTAATTTTTGAAAAAACTGAAATTGTTAGAATTTATGGATTCTCAAATTTTGACATATTCACAAGTTTTTCGAAATTACAAAAGTTTCATAATTTTTCGACAATAAATAAACTTCCATTATTTTCAAAATTTTCGAGAATTATCGAATTATTTTTTTGAATTACTTCAACTTTCAAAAATTGACGAAATTTCTGTACAAAACTTTTCATAACTTCAAATTTTGAAAATTTCACGATTCATAAAGGTTATGCACCATTCGAAAATTTCCAAATTTCGTCGAAAGTCGTAATTTTGAAGTTTCTCATTTTCTCAAGTCACATATTTTAATTTTACAAAAATGTGAAAGTTTGAAATAATTGAATATCTAAGATTTCAGAACACACATTTTTCCATTATTTTACATCTACTCATTTTACTTGCAGAAAGAATTAATGTTTTTTAAATTTTAGGAGGGGCTTCATCCCCTGCCCCCCCCCGTTCGCCCCTCTTCAATAATTAATTCTCCAGAATAATCTCGCAATACTTCAAAATATATATGTACATTGAATTTGAATTCCATACCGGAATTCGTGCAAAATTTGTCTGATTATCAAAGAGTATAAAGATTACGAGAGTCTTGAAATCATGCCAAGTTCGTACTACCGAAAATTCACCACATTCTACAATTGTTAGAGTTTGAATCTTAGCGCGGTATATCTATTGAAGTTAAGAATGCGCTGCGCGCAAGCGCGACAGGGCACGGGCCCACGGGGCCTTAGTCCCTCGAGCTTCCTTCTTCTTGCTGCTTCTTAGTTCTTTACTGCTTAGCTTAGTGCTTCTTGCTCGAGAGCTCGACCGGGATGGTTCTCCTGTAGACGCGACAATAAAGTGCAATAAGAGGAAAACACGTGTGTGATTTTCTGCCACCTACTCCAACAATAATGAAAAAGATATTCTAAAGAATCCTTCCAAATCGATTAAAAACTACCAAAAAAGCTCAAAAATATCACAAACAACATAAATCTTGCCTTTATAGTCTCAAATACATGAAATTTATCAAGAATGAGAATTTTTCCGAAAAAAACATTAATAGGCACATGCTTCATGGGCTCGCTGCAATTATATATACCCTGATCACAAACAATCTCATTAATCGTACCTTCCCATTCCATATTCTTCGCTGTAAGGGAATAGCATATCAACATACTCTAGTAACTTTAATAAACTTCGCTTGAGCTCAAGTACATCGTAAAAAGTTGATCCGCCGTTTTGGGATATTACGAGAAGTACGTTAACTTGCGAACATGTGCAATTATTCCAAGTTTCTTGGTTAACTCCGATGTTTGAAGTATGTTACTGTAGCTCGCAAAAAATATTCGTATACTATGATCAATCGATTCGGCATAATATTGAATTTTTCGAAAGGGTATGTAACAGGTATGATATCGAAAGTTGAGGATGAAGAAGAATGAATTCATAAATTTTGTTTTTAATGATTCTCTGCTCAAAAAATGAATACTATGCATGTTATTTATAACCATGTGATGCGATGCAGCTCGTCATTTATAACTTCCAGTATTCATAAAATTGGACGAATTCATATGAACTGAATTTTTGTTCTGTTTCGATCATTTTCATAACTCATCGTAATTTGAAGTTATCTAAAAACAAAAAATGTTCACCAGTTTTTTGCTTTTTTGCAACTTTTGATGAGAATTTTATGATTTTCAAGGATAGCTTGAATTTATAAAATATCTATTTTGAATGTCTAGTAGTTTACTTTGTTTGACTTGTTGCTGTAAATAAACCAAGTACTCACGTGAGTCTTAAAAAATTATTATGCCTAGTGTTGGAAGATAAACATCATTTATGGGATACAAGTGTATCACGAGCTCGTAACGTGCTCTGTAAGAGCATTATTATGTGTCCGTTTCACGACCAATTGAATCCCCCAGACAAGAGATTACTCGATTCATGATTTTGAAACTTCTTAGTCTCAAAAGTGTTCTGGCACATTTATTTTATGGTTCCTCTTTTCTAATGATAGATTCATTATATTTTATACACTACCTCGCGTTCGGAACTTTTTACAACGATGTTTTAGCGATGAGTGCTTACCTGAAACGAAAAAATAAGGACGCATTGAGAATAATACATTTGGTACATCAAAGTTGTTGGTAACATGTAACGTGACATTTTAAGGGCGGGGGGAGGGGGTCTTTAGAGAGTGTTAAGAAGTTAAATAATCCGCGGTTACGCTAATGATTTGATATTTAATTTTTGATATTTAATTTAATTCATAGTTAAATAATAATTGCGGCCGCGGCTATGCCTCGGCTACGCCTTGGCGGCGAAAATTGCCTCGTCGGAAAAAAGCATCCTTCCGCTCCTCGGTGCATAATGTACTCTATTTACACACACTTATTCCGCACAGCTATACTATATCAATGAAAAATGGCATTTTGCACTCACATTTCGTGCATGAAAAAGGCGAGGAAAAAGGGCCATCTTTGTGCACGTGTAAGAAAAGCCATTCCATATACTTCATGGAATTGAAGTTTTCCACGCATGAAACTATTTCTCTTATCACCTACAACCGATGCTTTCAATATAGAATGAAGTGCTGAAAACACAATACTAAATTGGAATTTAAGATGTAGCAAACGCAGGAATGTGGGATAAGAAAGAAACTTTGTACATCAATAGCTTCAAAAATGTGGCAGCTTCAATTGTAACGGACCTGAAGCCGGTCCCGAGTACGTTTGATTACGAAATTTTAAAAACAATGCGTTATCTCGCTGTTGTCATTTTTCTAACTCACTCCCACGTTCTATAATAAAATAATTATTTTACTGGTCGCCTGATTTACTTTTTCTACCCACTTCCAAGCCTGTATTGCGGACCTGAACAATTGACTACATATTGAACAGTGTTTGGAACTTCATATTGACAATATTAACATTATTAGTCATCTTGATTGATCCTAGTCATCTCTGTAGATGTATACTTGCTTTCTTATGATCTTGCTGAAATTATGTCTCTAAATTTGATGTAAAGGTACTAAATATAAGCGAAAGACTGTTCGTTTTGAGAGTTGAGGCTCAAAAATACAAAGAAGAAAATTTTAATGCCATCACTCACAGAGACTACATGATGTTTTGGCATGATAATTTCAATTTTTCGCTCAGTCATTTACTTGTCAGTCTCCATTAATATAAACACTTCATTGCCCGACTTATTTGAACAAAATCGGGGTGGTAAAATTGTGGACGTATATATTATTATTATATATGTGCGTCTCCCGAATGCGGGAAATTACACCGGCTCGAGCCACGCTTGCGCCGGCTCGGCGGGAGAGGTGGCGTACTTCTGGTTCGCACAGGGGTAGCTTCCGCTCAGGGTCCGCTCGGCCGGGTTATGGTTTGGTGGCGACGCCGGCGAGCCACCTTTCCAGTCCTCCGCGATTTCGCGAAACCGCGTCACAAAAAGTCTCCCCGCGCTCGTTTCCAACCCTCGTGAAACGCGTCCTTGGACCTTTCCCCACGCACCCCGCCGCATGTAACAGGTACCTCGTTATTGCTTTATTTTCGCGTGCTCGACGTCGAATTTCGCACCTACCGCAAATTGATGACGTTTATTATCGACATTCGCGGGGGCGATCAAAGTTTAACGAGTCCGCACGTGGCGGGGGTGGTTTTGAGACATTTCCTCGTTTTGGGATCGGGTTTTGCGATAGGGGTCAGTTAATATCGTGGAACGTTTTTTTTTTCATTATTTTTTTTTTGTGAAGTTGGTTGTTTTATGTGCTTTTTTTCCGATTGACGACGTTTTTTATCGACGTTTGTGGGGGGGATTAAATTTTAAAGAGTCTGCACGTGTCAGGGCTGGTTTTTGAAGGGTTTGTGATTTTTTGCTTAGGCGTTTTTGAAATAGTGATTTGTGTAAATAGTGGGGTGTTCCATATGTTGGTTACCCATATAGCGATGTAGTGACAATTATTGGACGATCATTTCAGAATTTGATTGATACTGATTCCAGACTCATTCGTATAAATTGTGACTGCATCTTTTAAGAGTTACGTGTGAATCATGATTGTAAATAATTCATACATGATTGTAAAAGGATGCAATTTCATAAAAATCAGAAATATTAGAAAAATTTTTCAAGATTGCAGTTATTTATGCTTGTTTGTGCCATAATTGAATTAGTTCATGTTTGTCCCATCATGGGACCATTATGGATGAATCATGGTCCACATAAGATTGTAAAATGATTGACAAATCGTTCAATCGTTCTCTCGATGCATGAAAAAGCATACTATCATTCATGAATCGCAAACACTCAAACATTCGTAAATCATTGTTAAAACACGTTTCAAAACGTGATTGTAAAATTATTTATATCAACTGCGACCGCATAATTTTGCCATTCATGAACGGAGATGTACAATTAATGGTAGAATGATTGCAGTTTCGAGTTCGTGGCAATTTCGATGTTACAACGATGGCACAATGATTATAGCATCGCCATCCTGATTGAAAAAAATTGACTCAATTAAATGTTATGAAAGTAGTTTACACCTTTTGTAAATTGGCAGCGTTTATAGACGGTTGCGGAGGTGTTCAAAGATTAATAAGTCCGGACGTGTGGTGGGGTGGTTTTAGAGATTTTCATTATTTTTCGGAAAGAGTTGAACTTCTAAATGTTGTGGGGTTAATTGGATGACGCAGATTGTGGTTTTCAAATAGTTAGTAAATTGTTGAATTAATATAGGATTTTTATTACAGATGATTTTTTTCAGTAATACATCAATGGGTTAATGGTTCGATTTGATTTTATTTGACTTCAATACGTATATCAGTGAGTTTTTGGCTCAAATTGATTCTATTTGAATTCAATCAGTTTAACTATTTGATTATACTCGCGTCTCGTTCTCGTTTATTTGTAATTGAATAAATGTAGTACTGTCAAGTACGCGATAACCCACAATTCTGTTGACTGAAAATTAAAATGGATGAAAATTGAGCGAGATACGCTCATATTGTTAAGAAAAACTTTGAACGATTATTATAAAATTGTAAAATTGATGCAAACAAAAAACCGTTTAAGGGATTTGCTATTGGGACTGAATAGAATAACTTTTTGATAGTTCGAGCTACAGTAAAAATCACAGACCCAAATTTTATTGAACTGCGTTATGGGAATTTTTATAAGTTAAAAATAATTCTCCGAAGTTTTTATTTTTCGTTTACTATGATGATTGTTTTTTTGAGATGACGGAATTTGTTTGGATTATTCCAGAAATTTGGAAGCGAACCGTTCTTTTAAACTCATAAGAGTTTTCATATTAAAGGAGATATTCGATGTACTATCGGAAACAAAAGTTAGACCAAAAGTTTAAGCTACATCATCTCGATACTTTGCAATGAAAAATTTATGACGAATAGGAACTTGGTATAACTAAACATTCAATCTGGTGCACCAAAATTTTATGACTCTTTTAGAATTTAAGTATTCACAAAATTTGTTTATATCAATTTTAACTCCGTACGAGTAAAACGTTTTGAATATTTGCATCCATGTTTTTTGATTCATCGTTATATTGAATTATTAATATATCGACAAGATTACAGATGTTTCGTAGCTTTTTGTCAACTTTTTTTTCAATTCAAAAAAATACTTGTATTTGTACATCTGAACATCTATAGAAACGAGACAATATCTTTGAATATCTTGAATATCTTTAGAACCAAGGGGTGAAACTGTTATGAGTGTTTGAAAATGATTTTCTTAATTGGGAAGATTGTTTTCTTGAAAATTGGAGGGGCTGGTATGAGTACGTTTTTTAGAATAAGTAGACTGTACGTCGGATTCCTCCAAACTCCTCAAAATTCGATCATTTTGTAGATATGCTTAAAATATTCAAGTGCTGATAGGTTTGTATCATCTTTAACTCATTTTTGAAACTATTTGGTAGGTTCATAATAATTTCGGAAGATTCTTTGGTTTTTCAACAAAACTTCTGAACTTCTGAAAATTCTTCAAATTATTTTTTCCCAACCTTTTCTCTCTATTTCTAGATTTCATAATCCATAGTTTATTTGTAGCACAGTTCGAAAGAATTTGAATTTCGGAACAATGCTGATGACATTTTTGGAAAAATTAATACACTGGATTATCAGTAAACAATCCCCAAAAGGATTCTAAAAGTTTAGCTCAATTTTCCGAATTATCAACAATAACAATAATTAAACCTTAATTTCACGTCCAATTTCCAAACAAAAAAAGAATCAAATACAATTCTGGTGAATTGTTATTATGAACATGTCTTTTGATTACATGATGAACCCTCCTAATGATTAAAATAGACTTTCCTAAAATATTTTCCTGTCATTTTTGAAATTTTCAAACTCCGAACTCTCAAATGATGATGAAGTTGAATTGTAAAATGATCCTGAATTTCCAGAGCTCAATCATTTCCAAAGAAATCGAAATTTACGCTTTCTGTAAACTTTTATCGTCTATAAAAAATTACCTACAGTTTCAGAATCTTCAATAATGGCAAGTTCCGAAGTATTAACATTTTTTTATCGGGGAAACTTTTCTATAAGAAAAATCGCAGTTGTAAGTACCGGCTCAATCGTTTTTATGAGCAGGAGTTTTCTCCAAAGTTAACAAATGTTCACTGCAATCAAAATTCGCGTACTTCGTATTATTTTTTGTCATGGACTCCAAAAGTACAAAAAAAGTACAATGATTATAGTTTTTAGTATCAGTTTTTCACTGTGAGAAAATGAAAATTATTTTTATTCATTCATTCTTTCATGTATTGAATGATTTTACATACGAAATAGCAAATCTTACGTAATAATTAGTGATTTTCTATTAATTGAACCCTGGAGAGTCATCTGCTGCAATCAAATAATGAATGATTTGATTATTACGATGATTTTTGAGCTAATAATTGAATAAAAATTACCAAAAAGTCAATTGATATTCTTCTTAATGAACTCCTATTTGAAATTTTCATCCAATGTGAACACAAAACAATAAAGTTCCGATCAATCAACGAATGTCAATTTTCCAAAGTCATACTTTCCTCTAGAAACATCAATCACTACGTTGCTGAAAATAATTGACAGGCAGAATGTGAAAAATGAGATTGCCTAGTTTGTTCGTGATGAAGGAACTTTTGTCTCGAACTGTGATTTACCGAACACGATTTTAAATTGACTTCGAAGTAACGAATGATGAATTATAATTCGTATTTAATGTGTTCATCCGTTCGATTTGTCTCTTATTTGTTAATCAAAGTTTATGGAAATAAAAAATTATCTATTGTTCTACCTTAAATGGAAAAATGAGCATATAAATTAGATATGAAGGACTGAAGTTACAATTTATAATCAACAATTGATACCTGTTGATTTTCATAATATGTAATCATTTGTGAAAAATTCGAAAGAAAAATGTTTCGAATTTTGAAATTTACAAGTCGAAATTTTGTAACTGATTTTTTGTATTCCTAATTTAAAAATAGTTCTCGGAAACATTGAAATAATGGGGTTTTATTGTTTTTTGGTATAGTAAATATGATTTAATCAGAATATGAATAAAATAGAATTTGTTAGAATATGAATTCCAAATCAAATCCGTAATTTTTAAGTGACTGAAAACTTATTATTAGTAAATTGGAATTGGAAATCCATATCGGTAATTATATCGTTAATTCAAAACGCGAAATTTTGGAATGATGAACTTACTTGACCTCCTGAATAAAATATAGGAAACGTTTCTTAATTAGTGTCTCGGAGCCAAAGAAAGAAAAACCTTCATCGATTTATTCAATTTCGGAATCTTTTTTTTGCAAGTTTTTCTTCCTCTCTCTCTCTCTCTCTCTCTCTCTCTCTCTCTCTCTCTCTCTCTCTCTTTTACATTCATCTTCGACGTATTTTATACATATAATCAGTACCATAGGAGTGATGTAGTGATAAGTTTTGCGTTAATTATAAGTATATAATGGTGACGGTTGTACTTTAGTAAAATATTATATAATAATTGAAACAGCACATTGGTACGTACCAAAAATGCAATAAACTTATCAATGAATCACTCAATCTCTCTCTCGCCAAACGACTCCTCTTATGAGGGAGAACAGAACAGTTGCGTAATTGCCCATCCCTACTTTTCTCTACTCTAAATATTCCAAATATAAATAAAAACTCAACAAGAATTTTCAAAAAGTGTTAAAACTCCAAAAACCTTCCAACTGTCTAAAATATTTTCATCCGATTCTCCCCAAAAAAACACCATTTTTCTCGCTCCTCTTGGAACATTTCTCACGTTGCAAAACGGCGTGAAACGAAATTCAGCGTTGAACATATTTCATTGTTTCTGTTCCGTGAATATAATGAAAGTGAATTTCCTCGCCCTAGAAAATTTCCGTGTCATATCGCCCGATGATGCAACAGTTGTGCGAGACGGAAAAACATTGAAGGCAAGAAAATGCATCAATACGGATCCTCTAATGAAGGGAATAGAGAAAAACGTTCATGGAAAAAAGTGGCTCGGAAATGATATAGCTCCGTCCTCAATTTTTCTTTCACGAAAATTTCCGGTGTAGCGACGAAACAAAGGAACTCGATAAACACTTTCCATTTTTATTGGCAAACGCGTGCGAAATATAAATTACGATTTTTCGGTTTGCATTCATGGAATTTCGTCGGGGGGTGGCAGGGGGGGGGGGGGATGGAGGAATATGCGATATGTATTTTAGAGTGTAGGGTACATGTTTCGTTTTGGGGAATTTTCATATGGGATTTCGATGGATGTGAGACAATTTGGGAAATTTTAGCAAGGGCGTAGCTGAGGGGGCCAGGGAGGCCAGTTGTCTCCTCTTGTTTTGAAATTTTATGTGCAATACAAGATATTGTTGAGAACAAAATAATAATCATGCGCAATATTGATATTTTTCATTATTCATGATCATATTTAAAATCAATAAATTTGTTATGATAATTAGAATTGTACTTACGAAAAAAGTTCAAAGTAAAAATACATGTCGTTATGTATCTTAATTATAATCATACGTATTTGAATTGTTAACTTCTTTATCTGCACTTCGTATTTTCATTATTGTGAAATTTTTGTTACTTTATACCAGTTATTTCTAATTTTAAAAAATTCGAACTAATTCTGACTTGATTCTAAGTTCTAACTCATTTGATTCTAAATTCTAACTTACTTAATTCTGAATTCTAAGTAAATTTGGAATTCTAAATGACTTAATTTTAAATTCTTATAAATTCCAACTTGAAAGTTTCGATATTGTAGGAATATTTTTCGAAAACTTGGAATTTTAAAACTCTGATACATATTGATGAAGTGTTTGAAATTCCAACAATTCATTTCCAATTCTCAAAAACGACATAATCCTAAATTAATTAAGGTATGAATTAAGCTTGAAAATTTCATAGCTTTTCATGCGGAATTTCGGAAATGTATACATTTCTTGAAAAATTTACGAATTTATAAGACTATGAAAACTCAACACGTCGAAATGCTCCAAGATGCTTAAAAATGTAGTAATGCATCGAAAGATTCATCGAAACTTTTCAATATCTCAGTTTTTCTAAACTTTTCGATTATTTAAGACGTCTGAAATTTCCGAAACTTTTGAAATTGTAAAAATGTGAAACTTTACAAGCTCAGAACTCCACAATTTTCCGAAACTCTCGAAAAGTTTAAAATTGCTCTAAATTCTTCGAATATTGAAATCCCAAAATCTCTTGAACTTGAAAATATGTATAGCTTATATCTTTCAAACTTCGATATATCCGAAAATTCGATACATAAAAAGTTTTCGAAGCCTTGAAACTCTAAAATTCTTCGAAATTCTTGAGAACGAAGAAATGTCGGAACTCAAAATTTCCGGAACTTTCAAAAAATTAATAATTTTCATAAATTTAGTAAAAATTTCAGTACCTTCAAAATTGCCAAAGCTTCGAAATTTTCAAAACTTTACGATTACCAAACTTCGAAGTCACAAAAATTAGGAATATTACGAAAATTCCCAAATCTCCAAAACGTCGATTTTCGCAAAATTTTCAAATTCCATACACTTTAGGACTTCATAAGTCCATAAAACCTTTAAATTTCCAAATTTCGTATAGAAATATATAAAAATTCCGTATAGAAAACAAAAGCCCCCTTTTTGATCAAAATCTTTGCTACGCCCTTGGCTTTTTCAGGGCGGATCACAAAAATGTATCCTGTAAGATCGGGCCAAAAAATGGAATGTTGTTTTTGGAAAGTTAGAATTTTGAAGTACTTCATCTCTTCGAAGTTCTAATACAAAATGTATAATTGTTGAATAAGTCACAAGTATTCCTAAAAAAAATTGAAAAAAATACAATGAAATGAAACAATGAAAATTAAAAATATGCAAAAATTTTACTATAATTCGAAAAAATTTTTACTGTATATTCTAGAAACTTTGAAACTTTAGATGACTTACACACTTATCAAAGTAATTCTAAGATTCGAACCATTTCACTTATTTTTGAAAAACTGATCTATCCAAGTTCGAAAGCTTACATAAAGCGTTCATTAATCGTAATCGTTAATCTTTTAGCCGTAAATGTTGGCTCAGGGAATTAATTTATTCCCCGTTTATTCCGTCATTATTTCGGGATAAAGGCCATAATCATTATCATCGTATTGCGTCGTGAAAGAGCATTACATAAACTTCCCTGGTATTCTACTTCGACATTCAAACTGACGGAATGGAGTTAGAGTGTTATTTCGGGAGAGTTAAAGTGTACTTTGCTCAACATTTTCGAACTTGTTAAAAAAGGAGTCTGCATTTTTCGGTCGAGGGAGAATCTTGGTTGTATGGAGTGCTGGGAAATTATTCTTAAAAGTGGAGCATTTCTGAGTTGAATACACATGTCTATGTGAAAAGATAAAATTGTTCGATAATAGACGATTATTGATAGCAAAATTTGCAACTCTGAACCTTACAAAATTCTTGGAAACTTTGTAAGATTTTCATATTTTTTGATAAGGCACCATATCTAACCTCATACGTTTTTTGATGACTTATAAGATGACTTCGTGAGTTTTTCGTAGTTTCTACGGTGTTTAGTTTTTTGATTATTTATGGTAGCCTGACAAGTTTTTGGATACATATTATATTGAAATTTCTTTATTTCGAAAAAATGTTGGAAATTTTGAGACTTTTGCAAATAGTGGAGATTCGGAGAATTTGGAAAGTCTGCAGAATTTTTAAAATTCAAAAAACTATGGGAATCAAAAGCATTCTAATAGTTTTCGAAACTTGAAAAGTTCTCAAAAGTCGAAAAAATTCATCAATAAGGTAACCGTGGGTAATACCGCCATAGTGGGGAATATCGGCCAGCATACGCTGGTATTATCGGCCACGATTTGTTTCCATCTTTTTTATCGAAATGGAGCAAATCAGTGTTGAAAATCTCTACTTACTGCGTTCTAATGTTTAACTTGAATCGGATCCGGAAGCATTTTATTTTTCGCGTTCGAAACAATCGTGAATCCAATAGTGGGCGGTATTACCCGCAAGTGGCCGATACTATCCGCAACCGTGTATTAATAGCTTCTTTATTAGTTGTAAAAAAAATGCAACAACAATTTTTCCAGTTCAAGAGTGACTTGATAACTTTCAAGTATTGCCTAATGAGCAGAAAATCTTTTGTTGTTGAAAATATTAGTAGTCAATGTGGAAAAGAAAATTGAATACGAAAAATCCTTAAGTGGCCGGTATTACCCACAATTACCTTAGGTTAAAGTTTGAAAATTTCAACGTTTCGCAAATTTTAGCAATTTCAAACATTCAAGTCATTTTCAGTATTTCGGTATGATTTAACAATTTTTGATAACTTTGGAATTTTAAGGATGAAGAGACTTTTTTCATTTTTAAAATTTTAAAGAATTCAGAATATATCAAAATTTCTTCAAGTTCGAAAAAATGTTGGAAATTCGGAGACTTTTGCGAATTGTGGAAATTTGGAGGATTCGGAAAATCAACCAAATCTTCAAAATTTCTCAAAATTCAAAAAAATTCATCGATAGGCCAAAGTTTAAAATTTTGACGTTTCGCACCTCATTTTCAAAATTTTGAATAATTCAGAGTATATAGAAATTTCATCAAGTTCGAGAAAATGTTCGAGATTTTGAGACTTTTTCAAATTATGAAAATTTAGAGAATTCGGAAAGTCAGCTGAATCTTCAAAATTTCGAGAATTATGGAAAGTAAAAGCATTCTGATTATTTCCAAAATTTAAAAAGTTCTCCAAATTCGGAAAAATTTATCAGTAGGTTACAGTTTAAAAATTTTGACGTTCCGAAAATTTCAGCAATTTATTAAATTTGAACAATTTTGCATATTATGCAGGTTTTCACCAAATCTTGTAATCTGATGTGAATTCAAAATTTCCGAATCATGTTCGTTTTCAAAAATCATTGGAAATTAGAAAATGAATTCAATGAAATCATTTTTTTTCAGGTGCAGAAATGATCAAATTCGCAATGATGGCATTCAAACAACGTAGTAAAAAATAGTCAACCTTCAGAAACCTGGAAAGGTGAGTGATGAATATAGGTTTTGTTGAAAATCAATAAGAACTCATATTGCGATAACACTACACAACGAATTAATTATGGAATGTCAAATCATATGACGAAGGGCAAAAATGATTAGAACGCGACAAAATACGTACCAATAAGTTACCGATGGAATTGATGGATATCAACGGGAAGTAATTGAAAATTGAGGGAAATAAATAAAAATCGTTGACAATTGATGTTAACCAATCGGGATTGATGTGAATTGATAGAAATTAATAGAAATTGACAGGGATCCATGAACACTGATAGAAATTAATGGATATCGATGGTCATTGATGAAAATTTATGGGAATCTATAAGAATTGATGAGAGTCAATAGGAGTTGATGAAAATCGATAGGAATTGATGGAAACTGATAAGAATAAGATTTCTTCAATCATCCGTATTTTATAGAAATCGATGGAAGTTGACAAGAATCAATGTGAATCAATCATAATAGATCTAAATCAATGGGGTCGATGGTAATGAACGGAAATTGATGAAAGTCAATGAAGGTTGACGGGAATCAATAGGAATCGATAGGAATTGATGGGAATCGACAGAAATTCATTAAAGTTAATGAGAATCGATAGGGATTGCTGAGAATTGATGGGAATCAGTTAAAACTACTGTGAATTGATAGGGATTCATGGAAATTCATAGAAATTGATGAAAATCGATGGTCATGGATGAAAAATTATGGGAATCTATAAGAATTGATAAGAGTCAATGGGGGTTGATGAAAATCGAAAGGAATTAATAGAAATTGATAGGAATAAGATATTGAATCTTCTTTATTTTATAGAGTGATTTATTAATGTGAATCAATCATAATTGATATAAATCGATGGGAATCAATAGGAATGATTGGAAATTGATAAAAATCAATGGGAGTTAATGGGAATCGACAGAAACTCATAGAAGTTGATGAGAATCGAAAGGAATTGATGAGATTTGATATAAATAAATAGGTATTAATGGAAATTGATAGAAATTGATGGAAATCGTTATTCATGGGAATCCATAAGAATTGATGAGAGCCAGTAGGAGGTTAAGTAAAATCGATAGGAAGTGATAGAAATTGATCGGAACAAGATTTATTGGATCAATCCTATTTCATAAAAATTGATGGAAGTCGACAGGAATCAATGTGAATTAATCATAATTAATATAAATTGATGGGAATCAATAGGAATAAATCAAAATTGATGGAAGTCAATAGGGGTTGACGGGAATCAATAGAAATCAATAGGAATTGATAGAAATTGATAGGAATACGATTTCTGCAATCATTCCTATTTCGAACAAACTGACGAAAGTCGAAAGGAATCAATGTGAATCAATTATAATTTATATGAATCGATGAAAATCGATAAGAATAAATCGAAATTGATGAAAGTCAGTGAGGTTTCTCACTAAGTGGGGGGGGGGGGGAGCACACGTTTTTTTTTTATAATATGGGGAGAAGATTGAAATGCGATGGAATTTTTTTACCATTGTGATTTTTTGAGACTTTTTGAAGTGAGTGCCGCTTATTTCCTTTGGCATTTTTCTTTCCCCCCTTTACTGAATATTCTCGCCCTTATTTTCTTCCGGATTACTTGAGAGAGCGTGAATGCGAAATACGATCTCACTCGGGCACGATTGGCTGCGCTGCTCAAAAGCACCAAATGTTGCGACTCGACTTCCTTTTATTCATACTTCACTCTTCGAACAACTCTCGTAGAGCCGACAATGGAATAGCTCGCGCTGATAACTTCCAGCCCGTGGCTACGGCATTGTCCGACGCCGCGTCCTTTCGCTCGTGTATCAATTTGCTCAAAGCGCTGACTCGATTTTCGCGATAGATAAGGAACGATATTTCACAAAAATTACTCTTTCGGAACTAATTGAACACTTGCGACGGGAGATAATTAAGTCGGAAAGATCGATTGAACGGAATCAGTAAAAAATTGAAGGATGAAGCTAGTTATGAATTTCGGAGTTTTGGGTTTTGAAACTTGGATAATTACAGTTTGAGGAGTTTGGAACGTTATAATTTTATATCGATTTTTATAAAGACTTTTAGATCGAATTTGATATCGACTTTCAAGTCGATTTTTATATCGATTTTTGTATCGACTTTAATATCGAAATCATCTACTTTTTCCGTGAATAAGACATTTTTTTCGTCTTAAATCTTGGATAATTTCAGTTTGAAATGATTTCAAAGTTGGAACATTATGATTTGGTAATATATTGATTTTTATATCAACTTTCATGCCGATTTTTTTATAGACTTTCATATATCGACTTTTACATCGAAAATATCGACTATTCCCATACATGAGGAATGCTTTTGCTTCAAAACTTGAATAATTTCAGTTTGAAACGATTTAGAAGTTCAGAACATCATGATTTGATATTAATTTTTTCATCGACTTTCATGTTGACTCAACTTTTATATCGATTTCCATGTCGACTTTTATATCGAAAATATCGACTTTTTTGAAAAATGAAAAATGAGAATTTCTTTTTCGGAACTTGCATTTTTTTGTTTCAAGATCTAAATAATTCCAGTTTGAAATAATTCCAAGCTTTGGAACATAATGATTTTATATCGATTTGCATATAATTAATATAATATAATGCAATATTATACATTTCATTATACTTATAATGCATAAAATTATAATGCAATAATTTTAGTTTAAAATAATTTTGAAGTTGGGAAAATTATGATTTCATATCGATATTTTATATCGATGGTTCTATCGACCTTCATGTTGACTTTAATATCGAAAATATTGACTTTTTTCGAAAATAAGAAAGTTTTGTGTAACAAAACTCACATTTTTTCGTTTCATGACCTGAATAATTTCAGTTTGAAATAATTTCAAACTTTCGAACATTATGATTTTATGTATCAACTTTCGTATCGACTTTTATATCGAAAAAGTTGACTTTTTTCGTGAATGAGAAATTTTTTTTTCAACCCTTTGATAATTTCAGTTTGAAAAAATACGACGTCAGGGAGATTATAATTTTATATTGATATTTTATACCGACTTCAATGTAAACTTTCATTCCGACTTTTTTATTGACTTTCATATCTACTTTTATATAAAAAATATCGATTTCTTTCGTAAATGAACAATTTTGTTGTTTCAAAACTTGAATAATTTAAGCTTGAAACAATTTTGGATTTTAGAACATTATTATTTCATACCGATTTGTATATCGACTTTTACATCGAAAATATCGACTTTTGTCGTGAATGAGATAACTTGCAGTTTTTTTGTTTCAAACTTGAATGGTTTCGGTTTGAAATAATTCCAGAGTTTGGAACATCATGATTTTATCTCGGCTTTTGTATTATATCGACTTCCATATCGACTTTTATATCGATTTCCATATCAACTTTTATATCGAAAATATCGACTTTTTCATGGATGAGTTTTTTTTACCTTGCAGCTTCTTCGTTTCAAGGCTTGAATACTTTCATTCTGAAATAATCGACTTTTATATCGATATTTATATTGACGTTTATATGAACTTACATATAGACTTACATATCGATTTTCATATGGAACATATCGACTTTTTCCGTTAATGAGATATTTTTTTTGTTTTCAAACTTGAATAATTTCAGTTCGAAATCTTTCCACTTACAAAACATATGATTTCATATCTACTTTTATACCGACTATCAGATCGGATTTGATATCGAAAATATCGATGTTTTCCGTAAATAGTAAGAAATTTCCGACCGTCAGAAAATTGCAAAATCAGGAAATGAAACCCAATTCTCATTTACCAACGACCTTCCGCAATCTTTCCCGAACAATTATCAGGGCAATTGAAAAAAACGTAATTACTCTCGAACAAACGTTTTCCCTCTCCGGAGCGAAAAAGATCACAGTTTTTTTCCACGTCGACAAACAATTATTGCGAGTCTGATTAGAAGCGCTTGTTAGGGAACTTTTTTGAACCAACGCCTCAATCCTATTTCCCAGGAAAGAGAACATAATAGAGTCAGGAATATTATCGCGTATAAGTCGTGAAAAAGTTCAACGACGTTTCAAAGTTGATTGTTGTTAATGGGGTAATGAAAGTTTTCAGGGCGGTGAGTTTAATCTTTCAAAGCGCGAGGAATGAAAGTTATTTTTCTTCCGCGTGTATATCGATTCGCTGAATTTTGCTGATTACGAGTACGATGGAGAAGGATGGAAATAGAGGTTTCTATCGATTTTTCTATCTTCATGAGTAATTTTTTCCCATGATTTCCGGGCGCGCAGGCGAGAATTCGATGAGGGAGGGGTTTTTTATTTTGTGTAGAATATTTATATAGGTAAAGTGATGCACGAAATTTTAGAATTTCGAGGATTTGTAGAGTTTTGAAGTGTGGGGAATTTGGGAATTTCGCGAGATTTTGAGTACTGGGGATTTTGGGAATTTTGGAATTTCGTAGTTGTGGGGTTTGGAAGTTTGGAAGTAGTAAAGTTTTGCGATGTTGTAAATTCTGAAAGGTTTGAAGCTTTGGGGATCTTGAAATTAAGGTTTGAGAAATGATGAAATTTGGGAAGTTGCGAAAATTTTGAAAGTTTCGGATTTTTCAAGTTCTTCGGAATTTTAAAGAATTGTGAAGATTCAGAGCTTGGAAGCTCCAAAAATTCTATATGTATCAAAGTTCGAAAGATATTTGGAATTTCGAAGTTCTAGAGGTTTTGGAATTTTGAAGTTCGGAAAATTTAGAAGAATTTAAAGTTTTGGAGATTTTGGAAGAGTTTTCAAGTTCTTGAGACTTTCGAAAAATTGGGAATTTTGAACTTGAAAAGTTTGTAACTTTTTTAAGTTTCGTAAACAAGCGAAATTTTCCCTATCATTCTTAATTTTTACATGGTTCATCGAAAATTGATTCCGTCTTTACGAAACTTACGATCCCCATAATTTAAAAATCTAAAAAAGTTCACAATATGAGCCATCTAGGTGACTATTCTATAGTAAAAAAACTGAGGTAGTACTTGAGTTTTATCACACACAAAAATTCGAAAAATGTTTTAGAAAAATTTTTTGACTATGAATTTCCCCCCAAAAAATTAAAAAAAAATCATAGACGAATTGTAAGGCTCGAGGGAAGTTACGTGAATTCTTTTAAATTTTTTCTTATCATGGGAACTTAGAAAAAATAAAATAAAAACGAAAATGCACGTTTCCCCCTCTAACTCATACAATATTGGGGCTAATGGGTCAAAATTGTGGGAAAAAAATTTTTTACCTATAAGCTTTAGGACGGTCAACTCGACATTCGATTCCCTTTGGGGGCACTTTTTGCATGCTTACCCGGCTTACCATGCTTACCATACCCTTTCGGAACTTCCGAATAAATTTTAATTTTGTAAAATCGACGAAATTTTCGAAATTTTCATGAAAACAGCGATCTATTTCAAAGTTTTCAAACATTTTGATATTTTGGGATATTTTATTTTAAGTCATTTGTAAAGAGCTCAATTTGAAATTATGTTATTTTCAAGTTCTGAAAAATCATCGAATTCTGGACTTCTGGAAGTTGTTGAAATGTCAAAAGTTTTGTCAACGTGTATTAGAGTTCCGGAATTTTCATTTTATCAAAATTTTTCGTGCAGCCCTGTTTTCCGGAACTTGTTTAGATTTTCTGAAATTCAAAATATCTGATATCAAGTCCCGAAAATGTTAAAATATGTTATGAAAGGTTGAAGTTTGGACAAAAAAGTTAAACATTTGGATACGTACAAGATAGTTATTGTAACAAATGTATATTTCTGTACTTTTGACTTTTATCGTAATTATAGCTCCAAATAAAGCACCACCGAAATCCAGATAATCCGTTTATTCTCAGATAATGATAGGTAATGTGAATTGTTTCCTATCGCTAAACATTTCAACAGTTTTCACGAAAATAATTTGAAGGGGAAAATGTACTCTAAAGTCTTGAAAAGATCACAACAATTTTCCAAACACTCTAAATGTAAAAATAACACTATTTCAGTGTCAAAAATTGTCCAGAATGTTCACAAATTATAGACAATTTTTTAAATTAATTCGGAATCCCTAAATTTCTAAACTTCATAATAATCACAAAAATACTCAATATTCGTAAATATATTTTATCAATTTGGCCAACTAAAAAACTGAATATCTTCAAAACCCAAAAATCCTGTATAAAGATTCACTTAAATTATATATTATATATTTTGTCATTCATTTTTATTCTGAATTATAAACTTATCTTTCACTTCTGTTATGAATTACGTATATTTTTGTTATAAATTCTCCAATCGATAGTTCGACACGAGAAAACGTCAAAATACAAAACGATTATCAAGATTTACAACGGAAAACAACTACAAAACTTTTGAATCGAAGAATGGATATGGCATGAAATGTATTCTCCGCGAACGCAAATAGAACGTGTTCCAGTCTGAAACGTATCATTGAAAATTCTTACGTATCAACTTGAATAACGCGCTGTGATTTGTATGGAATGCATGAACATATCGACTCGGGATGAAAATCGAAATAAAATATGGCGCGTATTCTCTAGGACGAGCTTTTTTTGTATCGATTTTTCGGTCCATGAAAAACTCCATTTCCTTAAATAATCTCACGTTCTGCGAGAAAGAGAGCTAAAAACGACGGGGAAAAGTTCCGCTTTTATATGAGGAATGGAAAGCGGAGGGAAAATTCTTTCTAAAGGGAAATTTCACAGGTGGATAAATGTGGGAACATGATAAGATATACGATTATTTTTTATAATTACCAAGGATGATGTAGTTTAGTTCAAATTTCTGATTATTTAGAGTCTTGGAAAATATTTGTAGGATTCTAATTACCAAATAAGTAGGATTAATCAGTAGAAGATTAAGAGGGGAGGGGGGCTCCTCGGGCCCCCCGAATAAAGGGCCATTTTCCGGCGATAAAAGAAAAAAAGTTTTTAATTGGCATATGAGAATGAATCAAAATCGCTAAAAAATGTTGACGAAAGAATGGAATACATAAAAGCATTGAATAATATTTATTTTCAGTATATCAATATTTTTGAGCCACTTGAATTTCTTGAAATTTCCAAAATTATGACGAAATATTTATAATAGCTCGAATTTTCGAAATTGTTGAAATTTTCGAAACGTCGTAATTTTTGTGAAATGTTGACATATTTTGATAAATTTTTCTACATTTTGTGAACTTTTGAATTTACGGAAATTGTTATGATACTTCACATTTCTATAATTTTTGGAATTTTCAAAATTATAAGGACTTGATGAATTCTCAAACAGTTTCAAAATTTGCAGGACTCTCGGAATCATCAGCATTTTTTTTCTCATTGTTCGTTCTCATTATCTCAACTGAGTGACAATCATGACCTTTTCATTCTACAGATGTGTCAAAAATCTATGAAAAAAGGTCAATTATACTCGCGTCTAGTTCTTGATGTTTTGTAATTGAATAAATGTAGTACTGTCAAGTACGCGATACTGCACAACTTTAGAGATTTGAATTTGAAATTTTTTGACGCACCGTGGGTCACGTAATGTGTGCGCGCTCGCTTGTTTTTTCATATTTAATAATTTTTTAATTTTTTAAAGTTTTTTGATTTTTCGAAATTCGCAGATCACTCAAAATTTGCATCATTCTAGGAATTTTTTAGATTCTGAAGATCTTCAAATTTCCAAAAACTTCGAAATTCTTGAAATCTTCGAAAATTCTCAAATTTATAAAAATTTTGGAAGGCCGAGAAATCTTGGAATTCCTGTAGTGTGATAAAATTTTTGAGATATTAAAGATTATTAAAATGGAATTCGAAAATCGAGTGAGTTTTCAAAATTTGGGAGCTTTGGAAATGTTCGCAATCCTTGAAATGCTCAAAGTATGAAATTTTTCAAATTTTCAAAATTGTAATGAAATAGTCAGAATAATTGATAAGTTTCCAAGATCGCCGAAATTTTTCGAATTACTGAAATTTCCAGAACGTCCGAATCTCTGAAATTTCTAAGTTTCGACATATTCACGAATCTTTTTCAATTTCAAAAATTTTGTTAGGTATTTAGTATCTTCGCAGTCCTCAAAACTTGCATGATTTTTTAAATTTCCGAAATTCTGAAGATCTTTGAAATTTCCATTAAAATCAATCAAATTCTCAGAATTTTCGAAGTGTTCAGAATTTTTATAAATATTCTAGCCTCTAAAATTGTTGAAATGTTTCGAATATTCAAAAATGATACTCATTTTGAAAGGATCTGGGGGAGGAAGGGAGGCTCATACCAAACACCACCCTGACCCTCGAAAGCTCTAATTTTGCATCTTCCCAGCATAACGTTAAAAGCTCTGAAACAATACAAAAGTTGTCAAATACTCGTTAAGTCCACCCCCAATGAACACGAAAAGCGACATATTTAGCTCGCCACCAAAATTTCTACCCGTCATCACTTTTTCTCCCAAAAATCAGAAACAACGCTGCGAAATGCGACAAGCCCAATGAATGAGTCCCTCGGTTGGCAAAAGGAAGCCGCGAAAGCAGCGCTTTGTGCTCGCTGTTTGGCAAACGTTGCCGTGTGCCAAGAACGCAAAAAACCCGCAACTCCGATGAAAGCGCGAAACTCAGTAACCTCATTCATGCGCAATGGTGCGGAAAGCTTCGTTAGAAATTGGTACATGGACGTTTCCTCGAGAAAAAAATCTTCTCTTAAAAAGCTCGGTCGCGCGGAAAAATCCGGAAAAAGTTTCGCGATATCGTTGTTGGCTTCTCGATGTATCTTTTCCCGGATCCAGCGGTTTATGCCCTGGATAAACTTCTGGTTTGGAGCTTTTTGTTTCGGAATTGCACGCTTGAACTTGGGGAGATTCCGTGCATTTGGGATGTGAAAACGAATACTATGTTGAAATTTGAAATTGATAGCATATGCACAGTAAATGTCATGGTTTGAAACGTTACTTGGAGAATTGTAACGCGTTACGTTACCGCTACTCCGGAAAAGAAAGTCACTCGTTACCGTTACTGTCTGTAAAAAGTTAAGTCCCGTTACTTTTCTCATCAAAATATCATTTTCAATTGAACATTCAGATACTGAAAAAAATGGACAAAGAACGATATCAATGGATTTTGTTTATCAAGCTGTTTCTTTCTGATTTAAGTGAATTTGAATTACCGAAACTCGAAAAACTCGACAGCTCTTTATTTTTGACGAATGAAAAATTCCAGAATTCCTTCAAACTTTTGAATGCTGAAAAATCTTCTAAATCTCAAAATTCGGGAACTTTAGAATTTTTCTACAAAATTCTCTAGAATTTCTAAAACTTCGCTAAGTTTGAAAACGGGGAAACTTCCGAATTCTTCATAACTTTGAAAAATTTTTGAATTCTTACGAAATTCAGAATCGCATTACTTTGAAATTCTCAGAAACTTCTAAATTTCGAAACTTCTGGAATTCCGAATTTTTCAGAATTTTTCATGATTCTCCACAATTTTTGAAAATGCCGAAATTTTTAAATTACAAAATTCTTTAAGACTTCTAGTCTTTTTCAAAATTTTTTATCGAATTCATAACTCTGAACCTTTTGGTTTCAAGTTCTTTAAAATTCTCCAAAACTTCCAAAATGTGTTGAACATATAAAAATCTTTAATGAAACAACTTTAAAATTTGTAAAAACTCCCAAATTCTTCAAAATTTGTCACAACATCAAAATGGCGAAGCTCGAAAACTTAAAAAAGTTTCAAAACTTTTCAATTCAAAATTTGAAAATTTCAAAATTCTTCGAAATTCTCAGAAATTTTACGAATTGTAAAAATACCGTAACTTGACAACATCGAAGTTCTTTAATACTCCTAAATTTTGTTCAGTTCGTCAAAACTTCGAAATCCCAAAACTTCAGTACGTTCAAAATTCCAAAAAATCTAAAACATCCTCAAACTCCTGAATTTCCGAAATTTACAAGCATTTGAATTTGAAGACGCTTTAAAACTCCCGAAAAATCTAAAAGTCATGAAATTCCGAAACTTTCTAATTTACGAACTCCAAAATTCTTTAAAATATTCGATATTTCTGAATATTTTGAAACTTCAAAACTTAATGATTCTGCCAAACTTCAATATTCCTCAACATTCCCAAATTTCGAAACTCTCGAGCTTCAGAACTTCAATATTCTTAAAAATTCCAAAACTGTTCGAAATGTTAGAAATTCCCAACAAATAAGAATGACTAACGTGGAAGTTACCAAAATTTCATTACTCGTTACCACGTCCAAATTTATGAATGATGTCATGACTAAACTTTCAGAACTTTCCCGCACTGACCCAATTTCATGCAGGATCGAGCTTTCATGTAACAGAGGATTCGGAGAATTTGAACGTGATTTTATTTTGCGAGATACACTCTGACTTTTTTGCGCAACGGTACCAGTACGATGAAACACTACAGTCCGAGCAAGTTATTGCATATTTTCACTAGAAGCCTGCAACACAATAAATTTTCTACAGTTATCGTATCAGAAAAGCGCGAAAAATGTGGAATATTGTCGGACATTTATAAGCTTCCACATGTTTTCCCTATTCTTCTTGAAGCTTTTATAAAAAATGATTATTATGAAAGTTGCTGTAGTACAAAATTTCATAAAGTCAAAGTGATCCTGGGTAGAAGTTAGATAGCCTGAGGCCTTACGAACGCCCCAATATGGATGATTAGACAACACTGGGTATGAATACAGTACGAAAGTCCATATCCAAGAAAAACTCCCGATCGTCATCAGCTTCATAAACGTTTCTATATCTCGCGGCTTCCATCCTCAAGTTTACGGGATTTTTTTGCGAATTATCAATATTTTGATAAGACCCAGAACAAGATAAACAACATTGATCATGAAAAGAAATAAATATGGACCGGAGGCGAACGTCCATTGACTGAGAGTATCTGAAAGAAAGATAATATAGGTCAGGGATCACTGCAATACAACACTTCGAACTGATATTTATCATCATGATGATATGTATCAGCTCGTCTATAGCTCGTGTATAGAATTGGTTGAATGATTAATAGATATGAATATGAGTTTATGGAAATCGATAGGAATTTATCAAAGACAAATGTAACTGGATCGATGGATATTGACAGAAATCTATGGGAATTGATGGGAGTGGATAGAAATCGATAGAAATCAATAGAAATCAATGGGAATTGATCGAAATTGATGGAAATCTATAGAAATTGGCAGTGATTGATGGGAATTGATGGAAATCGATGGGAATTTATGGGGATTCATGAGAATCTATGGAAATTTATGGTAATCGATGGAAATCAATGGAAATCAGCAGAAATCTATGGGAAGTGATAGAAGCCCATGAAAATCATTGGGAATTGATGGGGATCTATAGGTTTTGATAGGAATCGATGGGAATTAATAAAAATCGATAGGAGTTCATGGAAAATAATGGGGATCGATAGGAATCTATGAGAATTTATGGAAAATGATGGAAATTAATCGGAATTGATAGAAATCGATAGGAATTAATGGGAAATGATGGGAATTAATGGGAAATTATCGAAATTCATGGGAAATGATGGAAACTCGTAGGAATCTATGGTAATCGATGGGAATAAGTAGAAATTAATGGGAATCCATGGAAATTGATGTGAATTCATGAAAATTGTTGGAGATCGATGGGAATTCATGAGAAATGATGGGAATGATTAAAGACGATGGCAATTCATAGAAAATAATTGAAAATGTTGGCAATCTATGGTAATCGATGGAAAATGATAGAAATCCATGGGAAATGATGGGAAATGTAGTGAAATATTGCAAATCTGTGGGAATTGATGGGAATCGATATTAATCGTTAGGAATTTATGGGAATCAATGGAAATCAATGAGAATTAATGGAAAATGATTGGAATCCATGGGAATTGATGAAAGTCGATGGGAAATGACGGGAGTCTATGGGAATTGATAGGAAAGGACGGGAATTTATAGGAAATAGATGTGAGTGATTTCGGAATTCAGGAGTTTTTGTACATTTTGAAGAATTTTGGAGTTTTGAAATTAGGAAGTTTCGGAATTTCTCGAATTTCAGATTTTTTGGGAGTTTTCAAGCGTCTTGTAATTCAAATGCTAGCAAGTTTGAAAAATTTGTAGGTTTAAGGATGTTTTGAATTTTCTGAAATTTCAAACGTTCTGAAATTTTGGGATCGCGAAGTTTTTACAAATGGAACATAAGTTGGGAGACTTGAGGAATTGTTAACTTGTCAAGTTTCAGAATTTTTACAAGTTGTCAAAATTTTAAGGATTTCGAAAAATTCTGAGATTTCCTAATTTGGAATTGAGAGGTTTTGAAAATTTTCAAAGTTTTCTAGCTGTGCCATTTCGATGTTGTGACAAATTTCACAGAATTTGGGAGTTTTTACGGATTTTAAAATTGTTAACTTGAAGATTTTTATATGTTTCTGACATTTCGAAAGTTTTAAATAACTTTGAAGAACTTGAAACTGAAAGTTTCAGGTTCATTAATTCTATAAATTTTGGCAAATTTGGAAAAAGATTAGAAGTCTTGAAGAATTTCATGATTCAGAAATTTCAGCATTTTTAAAAGTTGTGGAGAATTATGAAAAATTCTAAAAAATTTTGAATTCCAGAAGTTTCGGAGAATTCCGAAGTAATGCGATGCTGAATTTCGTAAGAATTCAAAAATTTTTCGAAGTTATGAAAAATTCGGAAGGTGTTCAGTTTTCGAACTCAGCGAAGTTTCAAAAATTCCGAAGAATTTGGAAGAAGAATTTCGTAGTTCTTGAATTTTTGAATTTAGAAGATTTTCCAGCATTTTAAAGTATTAATGAATCCTGGAATTTTGCATTTGTCAAAGATAGAGAGTTGTTGGGTTTTTCGACTATCGGTAATTCAAATTCATTCAAATCCGAAATAAATAGCTTAATAAACAAAATGCATTGATATCGTTTATTGTCCATCGTTTTTCAATGTCTGAATGTTTAAATGCAGGTGATATTTTTATGAGAAAAGTAACGACAAAGTAACGGGACGTAACTTTTCACAGACAGTAACGGTAACTAGCTACTTTTTTTTCGGAGTAGCGTTAACGTAACGAGTTATATATGTTATCCAAGTAATGGTAACGTAACACGTTACAATTTTCTATGTAACGTTCCAAACCCTGAGTCATTTCCATTCTTGAATTCATGCTTTATCCTCATTTTTCGGACTTTTCCTCTCAACTCAAAAGTCGATCTTCAATTTTTAATGGTTATACCTTCAAGTTTAGGGTCACTTCTTGACCCATAATAGAAATGTATAAAAATACTGAGCATATATGTTGAATAGCCCACTCTTGAGTTTAGGCCCACTCCTGAATTTTCTTAATTTTATTCTTACGTTGAGTATTGCCCTTGACTTTAGGTTCTTAAACTTTCAAAGTTAACGATAAGCGTTCTTTTTTTATTTTGATGGCTCTGCACGAGCTTAATTTTGCATGGTTTCAACCTTATGTTCAGTGTTTAAATCTTCAAATTGAGGCGCAGCTCTCAACTATGTAATTACAACTGTTTTTAAATTCTTCAACAAGTCTAAGAATTAAGGAAAAAAGCCCGATTGAGTCGAAACCCTACATTTTCAAAATATTTTCGTAAACATCAAACTCCCAAAAAACGTTAGTTTCCGACTCCTCCCCCCTTTTATGGATGCACTATTGTTACAAAACTGGAATTAATTCAATGTTTTCAAAAATCTCCCAAGGTCC
Source organism: Platygaster equestris (assembly GCA_030522785.1). NCBI lineage: Eukaryota > Metazoa > Arthropoda > Insecta > Hymenoptera > Platygastridae > Platygaster > Platygaster equestris. Next base: position 19,782 of record JAPYZK010000951.1, on the reverse strand, counting down.
GTCTGGACCGAGAGCCTCGATTTTTATCTCAAGCAACGTCATGTTCCCTCGCTGGCATTTGTTAGAAACAGGAAGCAATATTATCTCGACGTAAAATCTGACGTTGTAAGTCCAGACTCCCAGCCATACCTCTAAAGACAAGAACATGAAAATCGCATTATCAGCAGTGAAACTTGATGTTATCAGAGCTGCATATTTTCGTGTATATCGGAAAAGCGGCGTAATTAAGATACAGTCGACTTTTTCTTGCGATGCGAACTTTTTATCATAGTCTCTTGTGAAAAGTTAGAGCCTTGCGCAAACGGAGCCGAAGTTTGTATGAACGCTTTGTGGCTAAGGTTTGATGCATTTTTCAATAGTCCGCTCCAACTTTTTTCCTGAGTCCGTGACTGATTGTTATTGCGAGCTTTTTGCAAGCTTTTAAGATAAAATTGTCAGGTTTATACAGACATGAAAATTGGAGGTCGAGGTAGATTGGAAATTACGTTGTAAAGTTTGTTATAGAGGAATATGAATGTCGTAGGAGTTGTTATACACTTTGGAGTGCATGATGTGGTTGGAAAAATGGTGGATTTTTCGTTGTAATTTTGAGAAAATAAATTCATGATTCGGAAAACTTTTATGAGTCACAAGGACGTAGCCAGAAACTTTTTTCGGGGGGAAGGGGGGGGGGGGGTCGAAGGTGATTTTTTTTCGGAATTGATTCAGCAAGTTTAAAAAGTGAAGTTTTATTAGAGAATAATGAAAATTTCGTAACTTTCAGAATTTTTGTAAATTTTTTAAAACTCTGAAATTTTTCAAATTCTTGGAATTGTCAAAATTCTCTAGACTTTTGGAATTTTCGGAATACTCCGAGCTTCAAAATTATAGAAATTGTTTGAAATCTTGAAATGTTTGAAATGTTCGACGCGAAATTATCGAACTTCTCCAAGTTTCAGAAATCCGTAAAATTTTCGAAATTCTGATAATTATGGGAATATTGTAAATTTTTAGAATTTTCGAAACTTTCTTAAATCTCCGAAATTTACGAAATTTTCAAAATTATGAAAATTTTGAAAATTCCAACCAGTTTAAAAATTGTTTAAATCATCTTAACTTTGAAATTTATCTGAATAGTCGGAAATATTGAAGAATGTGAAAAATGTTTCGATTAAACAAAAATTTATGGAAATTTTAGAAATTCGTAGAATTTTGAAAATTTTGAGAATTATGGAAATTGCCTTGATTCTCGAGACTAGTAACTTTTTTAAATTTCTGAAATTTCTAAAATTTTTGAAATTCTGAAAATTGTCGAAATACTAAAAACTTTCGAAATTCTCTTAATCGTGGGAAATCATAAAATTTGAAATTTCAAAGATATTTATATTATTAAGTTTCTCGGAATGCGAGGAATTCGTAAAAAGTTCTTAATTTCAAAAATTCTGAAAATATTGTGAATTGTTGAAACTTTTGAAAAACTCTAAAATTTCCAACATTTACGAGATTCTGGAAATTTTCAAATATCTGAAAACTTTCAAATTCTCAAAATCCTCCAAACTCTGACAATTTCCAGAATTGTTGAAAGTCTCAAAATGTTGAAAATGTTAGAAATTATCAAATTTCTAGAAAACTTTGACACTTGTGAAAATCAGTATCGTTTTACTATTTTTTGCGAAATATACCTTTTTGTTATGATTTTCCAAATTTTCCAGAATTCCGGGTAGGGGGGGAGGGGCTCAGTTCTCCCTGGCTACGTACTTAATAAGTAACTCAAAAATTGTTGATATGGACAATATTTCGCAATTATAAAGAAAAGCTAGTTTTTTTCGATGACGAAACATCGTACGTTTGGTTTCACGTGTGATCAATTTCTTATGTTTTAAATGTGCGAAAAACTCGCGATTTTCCTCTGTTCAGTTGACTGATACTCTTTCTGCTACTTTTCTCGTGAGTGCATAATCTGACTCGCGAAAGACGGCTGACAGTCCTTGATAAACGACCGCGTCGGATTGTTTAATGCGTATTTTATGTGAACTTTTGCTTTCCGTGACGAAAGTTCAAGAATCGTATAAACTGAACGAAATTCGGAGTGGTTAAAACTTTTGATGAAACTGATTAAAATTTCCTTTCAAGTCAAATATTAATTTTTCGGCAATTTTAAAATATTTTCATACGTTTATGGATCATTCCAAGAAAGTGTTAGCAATTGAAAAATTCATGATGTTGATTAAAATCCAATCAGTAAATTATTGTGAAAATTTCGGAAAACAACATTTTTTTGATAAATCATGTAAGTCGCAATTTTACATGTATCATTTATGTAGCATACAATTTTTAGATCGATATATGCCTTGCTCGAACTGTAAAATTTCTAGTAATATATTCACTACAGAATAGACTTGATCCACGTCCATTTTTATATTCTTACTCCCAGTAGCATGGGAATTTCCGACCTCCAATTTCAATTTTCTCCGCTTCGAAGCTCCTGGTAAATTATTCACTCGCGAGTGAAATAACAAATTTCGTCGATGGCACCAACAACAACGAAGTCGCGAATTTTCCTAGAGAAGAAAATAAAATTTTCTCTTACATGATTTTTGGATTGCAATTTTTTCAAGTTCTACATTTTCAGAACAAAGTTGTCCCAAACGAGTTAAACCGCGAAATTCGCAGAATTACTGACGAAGATTGAATGCTGAGCATTTTTAAAATGTAAGCATTCGTTGACTTACAAATGTTTTGGAATTCTGGAAATTCTGGAATTGAAGCGAACATTTAGGAGTTTTGCCAGTATCCAAAAAATTGTTAAATTCGAAGGATATTTGCATTCAGAAGATGTACAGTTTTTTTGAAATATACGACGATGAATTTTCTATGTTTGCAAAATTTGAAGATTTCCATGTATTTACGGAAAAACAAACTTTTTCTGTTGTTTGTGTTTTTTTTTTTTTTTGTTTCCGAATGCAAGGAAATTTGAGAATTTTCGCCTATCTCAAAAATATGATATCTTAAAATAGATGAGTCATAAATTTTTTTGAACTAGATCGGAAATTTTCCGAAGAATCGTGGGAATTCGAAAATCAATAAAAAAGACGATAATTTTTCTAAATTTGCATATGTTCAATATTATTACAAAAATTGAAAATTCTCAAATTTTCTTGGAAACTGCACGTTTTTGAGACTTATAATAATTGCACAGCGCGAATCGAGAAAATTAAGAAATGTTTGCAAAATTTCGGAATTTCAAAAATCCGAAAATTTTGCGATTCATTAAAAATGTTGAAAGTTATCAAATGTGCTTAAGTGAGAATTTTAAAATATCATAAACTGTTCAAAATTGCCATTCTTCAAATATCAAAAGAAAAGAACTTTATTACGCGAAATGTCGCAAATTTTCAAATTTAACCGGAATTATTGAAAAATTTTGAATTTCCTCGAACGTTTCACAAACTAAGTAATTCGCTTGTACGTTCTTATTATTATTCGGTTATGAGTTCTTAAACTTACGGTTTACGATTCGACATTACGTTCGACTTGCGTTATTTGGTTATTGAAATAATGTTCCCATTGATCATTAAGAACACATCTCTTCTCTCGTTTATAGTTTCGTTTCTCCTGTTTCTATTTGTTACTTTCATTTTGGTAACACTTATTATGTAACTGTCATTTTGTAACTCTTATTTTGTTATTTTTATTTGGCAACTCTCATTTTGGCCCTGATCTTCCTTGCTATTTTCCCTTTTTCATAAAATATCTACGTGTTCGCGTAGTCCGCTAATAATCCCTTTTATTTTAATATAAATAATCCCATGATTCCCTGTATTGAGGTGGACATTCGAAATTCTAATGTATTTTGACACAGTTTCACTTCAGTTTGACGGATTAGTCTTTATTTCTTAACTTCAAATCCCGTATTAGAATAAATTCAACACTTCTTTGTTTGGATTCCGATTTCATTCTAAGGTTCATTACTCATAGTTTCTGTTTGTGCTTGTTAGCATGGTTAGAGTACGGTGGTTCGGTTTTTGAGGTAGATCGTTATTATTTCGAAGCCTAAAGGGCCGCAGCCAGGTCAAGCTCGCCCTGAGTTTAGAACGACTGGTCCATTTCGAAATCCGTAGTAATTCACTTTTTATAAACACTTCCATTTTACTCAGTTAATTTCTCTGTAGGTTTGAAAACCCCAAGGGAGAAATTAACACTACCCGTACTGGGGCGAGCATTTTCTCTGTAGGTGTTTAAGCTGCAAGGGAGAAAATTGCTCTGACTCGAACAGTAACTTGAAAATCGGTTCTGCTGCTCGAAAAGGGAGAATTGTTTATACAATAAAATTTGAGACAGCGAATCAGATCAATTAGTTATCAAAGTCTTCGTCTTAGGAGGGGATATTTTGCTGTGTAGGGCGGATCTTAACTGTCGTTTTCATTGTTGCATTTTCCTCCACGAAGAAATTGTGGGCGTGAAAATGCTATCCATCGAGGAGGTGGAAAAGTTTGTAAATTGTTTAATAAAAATCTCTTTTCTAAACATCCGCGGATGATGCGACGATCGACGGCCATACTTGACCGGAAACGCCGATGTTGGGGTTGATTGAAAAGACGCAGATCATTACTCGCGTTCGAGCTGAATTCGCGATGTCACGTTGCGTTTTCACGCGTACAATATAAACATCGCAGAGAGCAAATGCTCGTCTCAAGTGTCTTTTTAATTCTTAAATTTTCCAAAAGATCAAGTAAAACGCGCTCGTGACAATGTATAGTCGATATCTTCAATGCAGAAAAAAATTAATCGAACGAATTGATTTCTGCACTATATTATCTCAGAATACATACGAATATCGTATTTCATTAAGTTCAATCTATAGATAATGTCATTAAAGGGTGAATACGTCGAGAGAACTTATGAACGTGAAAAATGGGTTTATACGAATTGGGTCAAAATGGTATTCATGTACTCTCCGAAAGAATTCAGAAGGCGAGATAATTACGGTCCTAAATATGTGACGACGATTCTTGCTACGTTAAGAATCTCAGTCATCGTTAATCTCGGCGTCACGTCCGTGCATAAAAAGCAGCATCTGCGTGAAATTCCACTTAATTTTCCAGTCTTTTTTATCATAACCACTTATCAGGAATGAGGGACTCATTTTCAGACACTTTCAGTATATTTCAAGAGTGTAATTTGGTGACGTCAGGAAAATGATAAATTTTATCACAGAGTTGAAAAAAGGTATGAGACTGAATTATGTTCGGGTCGGGAAATTAATGAATTTCGATTAACTTGGAGGAAAATTGATGATCAAAACGTGGCGAGAAATATCGGAAACTATAAAAATTCGAATTTTAAAAATACTTTAGTACTCCAGAAGTTAATTGATTCAATAAATTAACGTTAATTCTGCGTGCCTGTCCATGGGACTGAAACGCTATTTTTTGAGTTAATATATTCCGGATCTTAGTTGCGATTCTTTTTCAGAAAACAACTATCTTTGTGATAGTCATTCAGCATACGGAAACTTTTTTTTTCGAAAAAACTGTATTCTTGATTCGTTTATACATTTCTTGAGAATATTCTTTTTATACGATTGAGATCGAATTATGTAAAATTGTGTCAGAACATCGTTATTTTACTGTGTAACATGTTTGGCCGTTTTTTCATTCAACAGCAATTTTGGTACTTTTGCGAGATGATGTGAATTTTTCCGACATTTACGTTTTAAAATTCTTCGAAATTAGCTGTAATTTGAGGAATTTGGCATTCACTTTTGAGAACATGTGAAGTTTTTGCTTGGAATTTTTGAAGTTACAATTTTTACGAGTTTTTGGAGGCGGTTCGGCAAATTCTTAAGTTTCTACAATTAAATGTTGATTTCGCACATTTTATGAAGTTTGGAAACTAATTTCGTAGAATTTCAGATTGTCGAAAAATATCATCAAAGTTTGCGAATTCCGAAACTAATTCTTTTCCAAGATTTCGATACATACGAGTAAATTAACAGTATTTTCAATTTGTGATCAATTATGAAAATTTAAAATATCTGTTACTTATCACTTTTGAATTTTCGATTCGTGAAAATTTTGAATTTTTGACAAACGTTTTGATGCATGAATGAACTTGAACTCTCTGAACTTTCTGAGTTTTCGAGTGTCTGAAATTACTGATTAATATTCAAATTTGCAATTTCTTATTCTAAAGTTTACAAATTTTCGAATTGCCAAAACCAATAGGTTTCCGTGAGTTTTTTGGAATTATATGAATTTTTCATGCATTTTTTTAAATTAAAATTGTTGTCAATTTAAGAAGTTTTGAAACGAATATGGAACTTCTTGGATTTCCTCGTAAACTCAATGAATAAAATATTTCGAATGTCTGAAATTGTGATTTTCCGGTACGAATTGTTGAACTCCCACATTCCAAGCACGAAAATTTTCCAAATTTTCGTTTGGAATGTTAAAAATTTTGAATTTTCAAGTTCCTGAATCGCAGTTGGTAAAATTCCCGGTATATTAATTTTGATTCAAACTATCCGAACTTTAAAATTTCAATTCAGAAGTTTCTCAATTTCCGAAATGTTCGATACTTGAATTTGATGAAATAGAAATTCCTAGCACTGAAATTTTTATAATTTTGATTTCCACATTTCGAAATCCACAAAATTTTCTAATGGCATCAACAAAAAAGTTTCTGTCAAATTTGGATATCCTAAAAATTTGTATACATTCCCCAAAATTGTTGAAAATTCGATAAATTTGAAAATAATCGTTAATGAAATATATACGAAGTATCTAAATTTTGATTCAAACTTTCAAAACTTTTACATTTCAATTTCGAAGTTTGTGAGTACTCGAAATTTTCGGTACTCAAATTTGATAAAATTAAAATTTCTAGCACTTGAATTTCCCAAATTTGTATTTCCACTCACCAAAATCCATTAATTTTCCAATCTCTGAAACAACAAAATTTCTGTCAAACTTTCATATCCTCCAAAATATTCATACACATTCAGAAATGATCGAAAATTCGATGAATTCCGCAATTCATTTATTTATCAACTAAATACAAAATATATATGTGTACTATTTTTTAGGACTCTATAAAAACTCTCTCCGATTTTTAGCTACGCCCCTGAATTCTAAACTCACATTTTACAAATTCATCAAAAATCCAAACATTTTTCCGAATTCTTCAAATTTTGTCCAATATTTCCGGAAATTATTTCAACCTCATTAAAACCGACGTCTCACCATCCAATTCTACCCTCCCACGCAATAAAACTCGCCAAAAACTCGAAACTCACGAAACTCCGACTTAGTCAAGCCCCAAATTATTTGTCAAGTTATGCGTTTAATGAGGATTGCGCTCTTAGAGATTACAAATGTCGAGATAACAACGCGACGACGCGTTTTCGAGCAACTTCCCTCAGAATCAGCACTTGTTAAATCGGGATAAGAAACGCTCCAGTGAAATTTTCCGGAAAACGCCCGAAGATAATTAGGGCAGGAGGGAAATTCGGAATGTCGGGATTGACGATGTCAGGGCGGAATTAAATAAAAGTCAGTGCTCGTTGAATCTGTAAAAAATGTAACTGCAGCTTTTCTGGGTTAAAAATAATCAGGGAATGTCTCACTGAATTTTCAGTGGGTCGTTTTATTTCTCTTGGGTTTTTTTTTTTTTTTTTTTTTTTTTATCGAATTCGTTACGGCCCGTACGAGTTCGCGTCTGATGATTGAATCGATATTTACCTTGTGCCATTTTTGTGATACTTCGGAATTATTGTTGTTGCACTTTGATTTTACTGAATTTTTAAAGATTGAATTGATCAATTGTAGGGAAATGTGTATACGCTGGGAGAGAGCATTTTTTTCTTCTTGAAAATTTTACATACTTTTTGAATAATTGGGTGTAGAGCTGACGGAGTTGAATGTTCGTTGACGTGCAGTTTTATAGTAATTCGCTGTGATTTAAGGAAATTTCCATTATTCCAAAGGTATAATCACGGGGAATAGTCGTAGGGTGGGTCGAATATTTAGGACTCCGATAAAAATTTGTGCAAATTTGCATGCAAAATACCTTATTAGCGGAGAAATTGAACGTGTTGAAACTTTTGGGTATTTTTGGGATAATGAAGACGTAATCAGCTGTAAAAAACGAGTTTTTGTGACTATAAGTGAACTTTTGAGACCGAAAGTATATGAAAGTCGAATTTTCGTACGTCGTTAATTTTTAACAACTATTGAAAGTTTGATGTGAGTTGATAAAAATTTTGAGAAAATTAATTTGTGTAAAATTATGCAATTTATTTCATAATAATTCATTATATTATTTTATCAGTAATGATTTAATTCATCATAATTATATATTAATAATTTGTTTAAGAAGTAAATGTTTTATAATTTTGCGTGAAATTCGAAATAATCGTTAATGTTTTTTATTTTTCCTTGTACCTTCTCGACTTGAAACTCGAGAACGGCTCTCGTCTGACCGAACATCGATTCTATCACTGAAAAATCTCTATCACTCGAGACTCTTACGAAAATCGAACCACGAGTGCACTTCAGGGTAAAATCCTGTACATTGTTTATTGTTTTATTGGAGTTATTTCTATACTGAATGTGGTAGATTACGTATAGATTTTTTTTCATTTTGTTTTTTAGAATTTCGGGATTCGTCCGATGTGTCGGAAAATGAATGTAAATGGTGAATGTACCGATAATATTTTTATCGATATCATGGACGCTCGAAATTTTTTCAGACGTTTCGGAATTTCAGAAATTTTTTGTAATTTTGTTGCACTCTAACAAATTTGAAAAACAAAGAATTTTCGACTATTTGTCTGATCTGGGGAAAAGTTTCAAACATTTCTTGAATTATAGTGAATTATTGTCAATTTAGGGAACCTAAAAAAACCAATTAGGAGTATATAGATTGGTGGTATTTTAGATGTTTTTGAGATTTTGCAAATTCTGAATTTTTTAGTACATTCGCGAGAATTTGAAACCAAATTCAAATTTACGCCAAACTTTGTACCTTTTAGTGAAATTTTCGAAATTCATACCAGGATTCATTAGTTTTTCGGAGTATTTTATGAAATACTCCGAAATACATTGTATGAATACACATACAATACACTGTATGAAGTAGGGAATTTTTGGGAATTTTTAAATTTTATTATGAATTATTATTCATATTATATATGAATTTTATCCATCCATTTTTCAATAAATAATGATAATAATAATGAATTAATTGTTCAACATTTTTTCGAGGTATTTTCAGAAGCTATTCAGAATTCCAATAAGAAATTACATAAATTTCAAAACATGAAAAATTTATAAAAACAGGTATGTGCAACTTCAGAATTTTCAGACAAAATAAGGTATAAAATTACATTTTCTATCGAATCCACGTGAAAAAAATTTTCTGCAGAAATTCACCTAAATATGTACTGAATGCAAAATGACCGGGGAAAAACCGGAAAATGACCGGTAATTTGAAAATTCATCAATCGAAATTGATCGATTGATACCCTGATGACCGGACTGGAAATTTTTACGTGTTATTGTGAAATTTTGACGAGCAATAACTTGACTTAATTGATGAGAACTTCTCGAATAGAAATGATTAAATCGAAGCGTCTCAGAACTTGAAAAGTTTCGTATTTTCATGATTTATTGACAATTGAAAAACCATTATCTATAATCACAAATTTGTTCTTCTAATTGATAATGAATTTTTTACAGTGTAGCGACAATTTTATAGTAAACAAAGCAATATATTTTTGAACACTTTTGAACATCAGTAGAAAGTAGAAAGATTTTTTCCTGAAATTCCGTAAAACCTCTCTATATAAGGCATAGGAATCCATAGATCCCTCATGACATTATAAGATTTTTCGATCGCCATTTTCCGAAATTTTGCTAAATTGACGAAGTTATCAACAAGTGTATTCAACATTGAACATTACAATTTTTCGAAATTCACATCAGTTTTTGAAAACTTTGCAGAGTATTTAACTTTTTTGTAATAATATCTTACTTGCTAAATTTCACTTTGTTTGTAAAATTTTGAATATCTACGAAACATGCAACTGTTTGCAAACACTGGACACGTTTTTTACCTTTTAAAGAATTTCCAAATATCCACGCTATAGCGAAAATTGCAGATATTTAAGATTCAAAAATAACATTTGATTTTTCTAAATATTTTTGAATTTTCTGAATCTGTGCACGAATTTCGAAAGTTTTTTTAAATTCGAAATAAAAAATTTCGACAAAGGTTTTGACGTTTCTGAAGATTCAAAAATCTGTTTATCCTGAAAAAATTGTTAACTTGTTGTGTTATTTCAGGAAAAAGTCTATATTTCTAAAATTTAAAGAAAAAATTTACATTTACATTTTCCAAAATTGGAAAATTTTGAATATCATAGGAACTCCAAGAAAATTTTTCAAGATTTACAAATTCTTGAAATTCTTAACAATCAATAATACTTCACATATTTCGGTCAACTGACGTAAATTTTGAAGGTGTTCGAAATTGAATTCACGTCAATTTTGCATATTACGGTCGATGGCGAAGGAAAAATTGCCTCAAATTTTAATGGGAAATCTACAGTTTCCCGTTTGTATGATGACTTTGGGACACCTCGTATTTTTAATCGAGACTGCCTAAATTTTGTTCGTCAAACTTGGAATTTTTGAATTCCGACGAGCAAGCTTCACCTACGAATGCTCAAAAACAACAATAAATATTTTCATTCCCGTTATTAAAAAAGTAGCTGCGTTGCAGTTTTATCGATGTGTTTACACATCAAAAACTTCATGCAGATAGCTACGTATGGATTCGAACTTTTCTATCGATCCGACAACTTTCTCCTAGATTTGAATAGTTAGTTGAAACTTCTTCAATTATTGAAAATAAGTCGACTGTCTGATTTTTTCTGCATAAACTCTCAAATTTGATACATTTTGCTGATTCTGAAGTTACTCTGAATCAGTTCAAATTTTTCAATCTGATTCGCAATCACTTTTTCGGAACTTCCACTTTTGTATATCTTTTATTCACGTTATATTCACACAGAAAAATTATGAGGGAAAAATTGATTCGAATCCCATATAATAAATCCAATCTTAATCAGTAAAAAATTTATTGTCAATGTAGTCTTAAATGTAAACATCATTTTCAAGAAATTACTTTAAGGTTAGAATAACTAAAAAAATTATTAGCTCCGGTCTTTAGCAAATTTGAGGAAATTTATGGAAATACATGCAAACTTTAAAAAATTATACGAAAATCCTGAAAAACATCCGAAGTGAATAAAAAAATATCGTCCAGAAAGAGAAATTCGGCTTTTCACCCTTCGATCGCTGAAATGTACAATTCTAACCTCAAAAATCATTAATTCCGAGTTTTTTGCACTCTAAAAAAAATTTGATGTACTAAAAAAATTTCGAAGATCTTAATACACTTCGATCGCTGCAAGGTGCGATTCTAATCTCAAAAAATTACGAATTCCGAGTTTTACTGCCATTATTCTACCAGAAATGCAATGTATTTAAGAAATTGCCAAGACCTTAGGACCAATTCGTCAGTTGAAGTTAACAAAATATCATAATGACACGCGAATAACACGACTATTTCTCGATAGTAGAAAAAACTGAAGCTCGTATCGTTTGAATGAATAATTGAATCGTAATAGATTCACTAGGAAAACATGGACCGTTAAATTTCGATTACGTACACGCTGATGTATGTAGTATTTACTTGGGTAAATATTGCGATATCAGAGATAATTTGATTGAGTTATCGTAGTCAGCGGTTCTATATAAGATGGAAAATAATAGCATACATATATGTATTGATTTTGATTACGTTAACAACATCAAATGGACTCGGATTTCATTATCCAGTGAATAATTTTTATGTTCAGATGAACTGAAGAATGCAAAAAATAGGATGAAACCTCAAGATTATCTAGAGCATTTTTATAAAATTGTGGAATACGTAAACTAAATAATTTTTGAGTGTCCGAAATCTAATATATATAGATATGTTTCAAAGATTTGCAAATTTTGGAAAATGTGTCACTTTTTTCTGAATTTTACGTATTTTTGCAAAATCGCCGGAAATTGGAAATCTTTGGAAAAATGGAATACAAGAATTGTGCAAAATTTGTAAATGTTCAAAATTATTAGAAATTGTCCGCTATTCAGATTTTTTTTATTATTTGCTTATTTTTACAATATATAGTTTTGCAGCAAAAATATAACAAATTGAAGAACGTGTCTCCAAATATTCGAAAAACTTTGAATTTTCACCCAAATCCGGAAAATTCGCAACTTATCTGAAATGTTTGATGATTGGAACCCGCGGAAAGATTTGAATTCCAAATTCTCGGAAATGATCAAAAAGGAGCACTAAAATTGTACAAACTTTGTGAATGTTCGAAATTATTAGAAATTAGACAATTTGAAAATCTTTCCGATGATCTGATAATTTCAGAAATGTACGATTCTACGAAAAAATTTAGCTTATCAAGGAATATGTCTTCAAAATTTGAAAAACATCAACTTTTCTTTATAATCCGAAAAATTCTCATCTGATCAGAAAGTTAGGGAAATTCGATATCCGTGAAAGAATCACAATTCCGAAATCTCAGAAATAATCGAACAGTTACACATAGTTCGAATATTAATTAAAAAATCGCTTTTCCGCACAATATTGCGAAATTTTCGATTTCACACAAATTCCCGGAAATTTGCATAAATCTCAGAATTCCTCGAATTCCGAAAAATCCCAAATTTCTCAAATTCTATCAACTATTCATCTTCGCAATATATCGAAAATTGCACATTATCGCAGAAATGTAAACAATTTTCGCGAAAATTTAAAGAAGTTGAAATTCTCTCAGAACGTGATTTCGCAAATAAAACATGTATGAAACTTCTAACACTTTCCAGAATTTCGAAAAATGATTTCAATTCTGAAAATATGAAACTTTCAATGTTTACACAAATTGTTGATAACTCTATCAATTTTGCAAATTTCGGAAATTGAAACAGCAAAAATCGTTCAAAAATTGTATGTGGTTTTTCTATGGTTTTCTATGGATTTCTTATGGTGTTTTTGGGACACTCGGTATAAAAAATACTTCTCATACTCATACTCACAAACATCTACGCTACTCATAGTTCAATATTCCGCTTCTAATTCGAGTCTCCAATTATGCAGAAAACAATTTCAGTGTTCTCGGTTTCGAATAAAAATGTCCATACCCAATCAGTCTTAAAATTTCCATGTTTCACCAAAAATTGAATCCAAAGACACCCTTTATCCCAATTCAAAAATATCTAGTCTGAGTTTCCGAAAATTTCCCTGTCTTTCATCTTCTATCATTTCGACTAGACTGTATCAAAAATATCCCGAACAAAATTAATCCATTTATTGGAATGATTCCTATAAACATCCCTCTATTCAGGACGACAAACGAACCCTAAGTCGCGCGGCGCCTGTTGCTCCGCTTGGCAGACGCGCCGAATGGCGGCAACACGTCAGTCCTTTCCACTCACTTGAACGCAACAGTTGGCCGAAATAACGATTCACCCCTTTGACCCAATCTCTTCCGGCCGCGATCGCCTTTTTATCCCGAGAACAATGGAACAATTTTCTTAACCTTCCGACCCGACTAACCCCTTCCCCTCCGGATCGGTGCACTTACACGTCGCCTCATCTCGCACTCACTCCCCTCGATCAATACTCACCTGCTGTGAGCACGCACGTACATGCACTCGCCGCAAGCACGGGCATTAAGTGACACTTGCCGTAATTTTGTTTCAAAAGGAAAACTTTGTTTCCGAAATTTCCGATTGTTCAAGCTGATTTCAGGTACATGAAAAAGGGTAACAAATAAATTGGGAAAACGAATAAAATTCGAATTTTCACGTTTCATAACTAGGGAATTCTGAAATATTTCAAAATATCTGTCATGAATTCGAAGTCAAGAATATTCTCGATCTTTTGGATTTTTGGCCACAAATTTTACATGGTTTGCATATTTATTTATATATTCAATAATTTGACTATTAAAACCTTTAGATTTGAATTTTTTTATATAATCGTGAACTTTTCGAGTCTGAATTCATAGTTTTCATGATTTATAATTTATTTACACTTTCGTGATTTGTTAACTTGGCAGAAGTCCAATGATAATTTTGTTTCACATACTAAAAGAATGTCTATTATCGAATCCGATTCTAAAAAATGTTTACAAAATTGGATTTCTGTAGTTGATTCTAAAACGAAACGAGAACACGGTTTCAAAACTGGACAAAGAAGAAACCAAGTTTTGAAACTGGAAAATGTCTCGATTGAAAATTTTAGAAAATTTGAGTGTAAATATTCCAGGAGTTGAAATTGTTCAAAAAATCAAAAGTCAAACAAATTTAAATCCTCAAAATTCTGCACATTTTGATTTCCAGGATACTCGTTTTGAGCGTGATAGTGTATTTATTCGATTTCTAACCGAAAAAGACATTTGAAGTACAACTTTTAAGGTCAGAGTCGAATAATAGAACTAACAGAAAATTATAAGACCTACACTTTAATCGCAACTTGAAGTTTTTCGATCTACACGAACTTTCCTTACTTACGAACTAAAAAAGTTACTCCAATTATAAACAGAATGAATGATAGATTTGCTGAAAGATGAAAATCAACAGAAAAACTTCGGATTACTTCGTAAAAACAAGTACATTTGAAACCTTAAAAACTTAGCACTAGAACTCTGGAATGACAACTTGAAACATTCAATTCGTGCACATAAACATAAAAAAACCGATGACTAAAAGATTGTAACATTTCCAAATTTAAATTCAAAGATCCGAAAATAAAAAAAAATTGTCGAAAATAATTTGTCGACACATTCAAAAATAAACTTATTAATAATAACGTTTACTGAATAATTTCGCCCCTTTTTCTGACAAATTCGAAGTCCATCCCGACATCGTAGACTGAGGTTGAAATTAAGTGGTAACGATTTCCCGGAAAGCGTATTAAGACGTGCGAATTTGCATTTCCATAAATTTCGTTGGGCGAAATTTATTGCCTCATGAAAAGTCGAAAGCACCATTCGAAGCTCGTGTGACGGTAGACGATTGTTATTCCCGAAAGGATTTAAATTTTAAAATCTCTTCGATTTTCGTGGGAGGAGTTGGAGTGGAAAGGATTTTCAGTGATGGAGCTCAATGTTTGGTCAGACGATAAAGGTATACGAGAGTCGAGTGGCGCGGAGATAAAAAATGTACAAGAAGAATGGAAATCACTTTCGCTCAGGGTTATGCACGTTACATTTTCAGATACTTGGGATAATAATGACAGACGTTGAAATTTTCTAAAGTGAAAATCACGTTCAAAAATTAATTGACGTAAGAGAAAATTATGAACTTAGACACCAGAATATTATGGTTATACGAAAATATTGAAATTTAAAAGTTAAAATAATAAAATGGATACAAAATTAATGAATAAATGGAAAATGCGAAGAATTCCAAAATCTACAAAAAATTTTGAACAATGTTAGAAAAATATCTAAAATACAGTAAAATATCTCATAACCCCAAAACAGCCTGAAATTTATACATTGCACTGATTGAACAATCCCCGAAATAAAATTGTAAATTGTCTTAACATTCGTGAATAATTGCAAAAACTCCATTGAAATCTATTCCACTTAGAAACCCTCTAAAATTGTACATAAGAAAATCATTATTAGTTTACGAATGAAAAATCTGATTAATGTTCATCCAATTAACACTTTTTACCAATTCCGATAAAACCCACCGATCTGGCCATTCTCCACCCCGCGTTTCCGCAAACATCCGATATTAAAAAAGTTCTAGCCGATGAGGCGAGCCCGATTGTTTTTTGTCGGGCAAATAACGATCGAGTTTCGCTTCATTTTGCCCGATAAATTATTCATGGCGCCGCAGTATGGCTCTTTAAATGCTAGGGCATTGAATTAATAAAATGCTCGGGGAGCGACAAGTGGCACGATTACTTTTCCGTAATTGCGAGGGGTCCCGATATTTTACGATCCTCGTTTGTCAAAACACGAACGGTTTCGTAAGTGTCGAATCCTAGACCGTGAAAAAAGGAAGTTGCCAGGTCGGCAACCTAAATATCCGGAAAGGATATTAGGAAGGAAAGTTACGGAAATTTTCAAATATTTTTAGAAATTCCAACGCACAGCCTTCTGAACTGTCTTAAACTTCTAATTTTTTTGCGCAGCCTCCTAAATTGGGAGCATTTAGAAACATTTTGTAATTTCGTAGAATTTTTATAAAATTTCCTTGCGAACCACTTTCATTCCAAAAGTCATTACGATGTTTAAATTCATATCTGCACACCTTAAAAAATATGAAGTGATTAATAAATTTTGTATAAATTAATGAATAAATTCAATTCAAATTCCTAACCAAGGGCCTCCCCTCTATGGATCTCCATCATCCATTTTCCGGAGTCTCATCCCTTCATAAGTTCAAATAACTAGACGCCACTGTCCCTGAATCCCGACTAATCACCAAATCGCATTTCAATAGGGCGTAATGCATGTTTCGTTTCGTTCGGAGCATGAACTCACGCGAACTTTGACTTTGGAGATTACGAGGAGTGTTTGTGTTTGCGGAGAACTCTTGGGGAATGTGTTAATGGACTCCAATTACGGAATATCGGAATGTCTCTGAACTGAATTCCCTAATCTGTGATCTGTGCAACGTTGAAACTAATTTCGGAATCATAATTCTGTTGCAATCATATATACGATTATGTATATAAATTTCGGATTCCTCATTTATTTTATTTCCGACGAAATTGCGGAAATAACAAAACAGAGGCGCAATATGAAATATACTTTATACTAAGTCAAGCGGTTATTATCGCAATCCGATTATTTCCAAAACTCTCCCCATCTTTTCTTCGCGAAGTTTACCCTCGTTTTCGTCAAAAATCCATCTAAAGCTCTTTAAAGTCATTTTCGTTCACCGTTCACAGCGTTCCAAACCTATTTATAGTGTACGTTTTTGCGCTTTCGTCCCCATTGTCGTCGGAAATTGAAGAACAACATTCATTTTCTTCGTTTGTCCTTTGGCTGATGAAAATATCCTCGACGGAAAAGGGTTTCTTCGTGGAAAACGAATCCAGGGGAGTTTCATCTGGAAGTTTTCGAACTGTGTTTTCGCAGTTTTCATTGGCATGACTTTTAGAAACGGGAAAATTTGTTTATTTATCTTTTTTTTTTTTTTTTTTTTTTTTTTTGGATGACTGAAATAATGAAAAATCTGGAAGAGGGAAAATTTTCTTCGAAAATTCTTATCGGTTTTCATCACCTTGGAATTTTTCAGAGTTGGACTCGTGAAAGTCTAATTTTGTACTTCATACCGTTGGAAAACGAAATGAAAAAAAAATCCTACTATACTAAATAACCTGTACATGTCACCATTTTTGTGGTAGAACACGAAAAGTTGCAGAAATCGTAACACAAATTTGTGGCTCCCGAAAGATTTGCCAATGAACGAGATACCGATTTTTAAACGACCCGGAACGAAAATGAAACATTTACGAATTGCTCTCAATATTTTACTGTCAAGCAGAAAATGCAGTTGAAATTAAAACCTTTTCTTGAATGCTCGGTGGAATTTGAAGCACTTTTGTATGAAAATTTCAATCTGATTTAGCAGTATAAAATTAACAATCTATGAGAAGAAGTAAGAATTATTTAATTGTTGTAACTTTTTCATCTCTGAATGTTCGATGAGAGAAGAGAAGTTTTCACTGCAGGATTTATGTTCTGTAAAAGAATTTTGAGGAGTGTAATAAATTTTCGAGTTGTAATTTCCGAATATCCTGGCAGTTGGCAAATTACGGATTGTTCCGATTGAAGGGAGAATCATTCATCTGGGGTCTTTTTTTTACGTAGATTTGTATTTTTTGGTGATTGTTTGTGATCATTACTTATTGTATGTTGTTTTTCGTAATTTTCCGTCGTTTTTTGTACTTTATAGCCGCAGGGCCGTCCCTAGGTTTTGCGGGATCCCTCAATAAAATGTTGTTATGAATAATAAATTGGAATTTTTAAATGTCGGAAATATTAGAAATAATCCCAAAGTAATCGAATATAGTAATTCAAGAAATTTCAAGATTAGAAATAATTGAGAGTTTTTATTATTTTCAAGGTCTAGAAACTGTGCATTTTTTGAAGTTTTTTAGTATTTTTGAGTTTGGAAGTCTAGAAATTTCGGAATTTTTGAAATGTTTGAATTCTCAAGTTTCGAAGTCATCTTATTTTGGAACTCATAAAGCTTTTAAATTCTGCAATTCCGTAAAATTATCAAGTTCTCGAAGTTCTGGAAGTTTCGAAAATTTTAGAAGTTTTCAAAATGTTGGACTTTTGAAGTTGTTAAGAATGTCTGAGAACTCTGAAATTAGAAAATATTCAAGATTGATAATTATTATGTTTTTACATTTTTACATTTCTGGAAATTTTGCAAGTTTTGAAGTGTTAAAATTTTTTTTAATGCGTAAAGTTTTTAAAATTACCAAGTTTTCATGATAATGAAGTTTAGAAGTTGTGTTTCAAAATAATTAATGTTATTGGACTTCAAAGCTTCGGAAATTTTAGAATTTCTGGAATTTTGAAATTTTGAAGTTGTGGAATCGAAAATTTTAAAAATGTTGAAAATGTTGGAATTTTTCAGTTTTAAAAAAGTTTCGAGTACTTGAAAGTTTGAAAGAATTTCAAAATTTTTCAGAAATTATTTTGTTTTTACATTTTGCAAGACTTGGAAATTTTGCAAGTTTTTAAGACTAGAAACTTTAGAGAGTTGAAAAATGTCGGAATTTTAGAGTTTCCAATAATTTCGAAGAATGTGGACGTTTTCAATAATTTGAAAGAAAAAAAAAGATGAAGTTTCTACATTTTCAAAGATCTGGGAATTTCGCAATTTTTCAAGTTTTCAGGTGTTTTGACGTTTTTAAGCCGAAAATTCAGAAATTCGGAACATTTTAAGATTCCAAAGTTCCAAAGTCGAAAGTATTCAAAATTTAAAAGTTTTGGAGCTTCCGAAGCTTCGTAAATTTTTGAATTCCATGAAATTTCAAAGTTTCAAGAATTATAAAATTCTGAATTTTTCAATGTTTCGAAATTCTTAATGTTTTAAAAATGTTGGAATTTCGAAGTTTTTGAGTATTCCCAAGAACTTCGAAATTTTTAGAATTCCAAAGATCACAGATTACCGAGTTTTCAAATTTTCAATGTTATGAAAATTTCGTGATTTTCGAAGATTTTACGTATTCCAAACTTCTGAAGTCTAGAAATTTTGAAATTTCTGAAATTTCACGATTTTAGAATTTTCAAGCATTTAAAAGTAGGGAAGTTGTAAATTTCAAAATCAATTTTCGAAATATCGAAATTTCGTGACATTTTGTGATAAAAAACAAATTACGGAGTTTTAGAAATTCCGGAATATGCTTCCCATATTTCTGGTATATTTCCGAAGAATCATCGAATACTTACTCGAATTCAGACAATTCAACAATTGTGACGTGCGCCGAAGAAAGGGGGCTTACTCTGAAAAAATCGATTTTTAGATTTCGACATGAATCAATAGTTTTTAACTTGCTCTTTCCAATGAAACATTAAAAAAAATTTTCTGCGCGTTATTTTGGAGCAGAACTTTTGTTGAAGTTCCCTTTCTCCTATGCCTCCAATGCACAGGCTGAGCTGCGATCGCTCGTCCTGTAAAATCATGCCAT
>JAPYZK010000950.1:0-20919 GCA_030522785.1 Platygaster equestris | reverse complement strand
ATTTTGTTTTTGTTATGACGTTTCGATGGTTCGACCAGTGATACCAACTTACGTACAGTTGAGTCTTTTGCCGGCGGGAAATTCAAATGATTCAATATACCGAGTGGTATAAAAATTTCTGTCAAGAGTGATTACCTATATCATGTTGGAAATTATTTAAATAATTACGTTACCTCAATGATTGCTGATTTTTGACAGCGATAAGTGAGGTGATGTAATTATTTATATAACGTATAATGTTATACGTTATTGTAAATAACGTATAACGTTATTTAAAAAAAAAACTTGTATTAGAAAGGAATATATAAATATATAATAACGTTATATATAATAAGGATATATAATAACGTTATACTTATTATAAATAACTTATAACGTTATTTTTTAACTTATATTAGAAAAGAAGTTCTATAGACTATGTGCATTTAAGACGGTGCAGCTGCCTGGCGCTAAGCGTTAGAATAAATGGAGGATAAGAATACGTGTGGATGTATGCGAATTCCGGACAAAAAACAATTTTTCGCGAAAGCAATCGTTTTTGGACGTGAAATTTTTTGTAAGTGACCAGGTAGAATTTATACGACTCTATCATGAAAAAAAAGGAGTATAAAACATGAATTTTGTCTGTTGAAGAATTTTTTTTCACGTTTTCAAGATGGGCGAAAAAAGTATTGTTCGAAGTGTCGTATATTTTTTCGTAAATTTCAAATTCGAATGATTCGAGTTTCGGAAATTCGCAACAAATTTGAAATTTTCGTACTTTAGGATTCAAAAATGTGACATTTCTGGACTCGAATCATTTCGAAATTTAAAGGAATTTATAAATTTAGATATTCTCTAATTTTTCAATTCGGAAATTTAGAAAATTTTTTCGAATTTCATTTTTTTTTTTTTTTAGATTTTCGGATTGATTTACTTTAAATCATCTTACGATTCGGTAATTTCCGAATTCAAAAATTTGGAGATGACAAAAGTTTCCATATGAAGTTATATAATTTCAATTGATAAATTTATCATCTTACTATCAAAAATTACGGACATTCCGAATTCTAATAATTTGAGTAAGGAAATTACCGAATAAGGTACTACGAATAAGGAAATAAGAAAGTTTCGAAAAAATAGACAAGTTATATGGGTTTTTGAACTTTTGGAGTATTCTGAAGATTGTAGTTTTCAAAATCCAGCATTGACTGGCATTTTGAATTTTTCGAGTTTCGAAATAAAAATAATCAATTAAAAAAAATTTTCTGAAGTATTGTAAAATTTTCGAGTTTAGAAGTCTCAGAAGTTTCCAAATTTTTCGAGTTGTTAATTATTTTTGAGAAATTGGAGTTTTTTAATTACGGAGTTTCAAAGTATTTTCAAATCTTTCAAAACTTATCAAGTTTTTGGATTTCGGAAATTCAAAAACTCCTAGAAATTATGAAGTTCAAGAGCTTGAGAAATCTGAGAATTATAAACGTTTCGAATTGTAAACTTCTGCCATTTTTGAAACAAACTCGACAATCCATATGAATTCACATAAGCGCCAATGCTAGCTAATGCATGGTTTATCCTCCATTTGTTTTCGGGAGCGCCGCTGCGATCGAAAATTCTGAAATGAAAATAGTCTATACAAATAACGTTAAGCTATTAGAAGTCATGAGAAGTTATCTTCCGAGTTTTTCCACATTATTTTCATTTTTTTGTGATTTAGTGTGAATAATGTGAAAAATATTGTTTTACAAACAAAAATAAGTGTGAAATATAAATTCATAGAATTACATACCCAGCGCTCTCATGCTTTCGACCAATCAGAGTCGCTGTAAAATACGGCTGGCTCTGTTTTAGTGGACAGGCAGCGGCAAAAGGGAATTTTGGGCATTATAAAAAAAACATGACGATCTATTATTCATATTAGGTTGTTTTTGAGTCCGTGGATTCGATGAGATCAATAAAAATACCATTGAAATGGAACTAACAATAAGTTCGATAATTTAGGTCTCATTAAGCCATTTGAGGCGCTTATGAGACTCCAAAATGCCACTTATTCCCATTTTTTGACCATGGAAGTCTCAACCCTAGATACAATTGTGCATGTATGAAGTTCAACATGTATTTCATATGCTTGTACGTGAATTTCATATGCTTGTACGCACGAAGTGCATGTTAACTTTACGTAAACATTTCTAGAATATTTCGGAAAATTAGGTTTCTGTTCGCCTGAACACGGAAAAAATGGAAACCCATTAGAAATTATTCCCATTTGAGAGGAAGCATTTTTTGTCGCAAGTCCGAAAATATTGATGTTTATAATGCCAGAGCGTGAACCGTGTCTTTTGATCGCTTGGAAAATATCACAACTATTATTATTTTAAAGTAGATCTCGAGCTTTTATTTTCTACATACGCATCGGCTGTAAAATATAGATGCGTCATCTCCATGCACATGATTTTGTAGATCGTACTCAGGATTCATGACGAGGCAAATCACATTAAAAAAGAGACTGAATCCTTCTAGAACCTAGACCGAAATACAGTGAAATATGAGAACGAAGCGTTCAGGATCTGAAAAAATTGATAACATTAGCTTGTGACCATGTAAAAATAAAGGTTTACATGAAATGGATTGTATACCGAAACGAAGTACTCGCAACTCAAGCAACCAGAACCAACGGTGAACATTCGGCGAGGCTTTAGCACTCTGAGACGTATGAACATCAAGGGTTTTTTAACTCTTGAGGGCCAGTCGTACCAAAACGTTTCGTATCTAAAAATGTTCGGGGAAGAAAAGTTTTATTTCCTTCTATGTATTGATTCGGACCTTTCGAACAAATACAATGCTGATTTTATCTTTATTCAACGCCCGCGAGGAATATGTAATTTCGAGGCCCTGTTGAAAGTGGAAGAAGTAATGAATTACCTGATTGTTGACGTACAGCGTGGGAGAAATACCAACCCGTGGGAAAAGTAAATTCAACCCGTGGAAGAAGTAACTACTTCTCCCACGAGTTCATTTATTTCTCCCACAGGTTAGTGAAGGAAACGTTTACGCAAATGTCGGGAGTATTGCGACTCATAAATCACTTTGATGTTGGTCTCAGCTTGTTGACTGTCCATATTTATATTGTTTTTTAACAAATATAGCGATTTATAAAATGTATTATAATTATATTATGTATGTACTGCAATTATAAAATGTATGTATTGCTGAAATGTTTTTGTTGTTGTTTACAAAAGTGTCGAATACAGTCATAATTGATCCCGACGAAAATCAAAGTGACGAAAGCGATGATTAGTTTTCAACTCCCTAAAGTACGTAGCAAAGTTCTGAGAGCGACTGTTGCGTCAATCAATCAGGTAATCCATTATTTCTTCCCCTCTCAGCGGGCCCCGAAATCACACATTCCTCGCGGTCGTTGAATAAAGTATTATGTGTGACTATTGGTCGACGGAGAATATTTCACTCGCGTGTTCCTGCACTCGCTACGCTCGTGCAGCAATTGCCCGCTCATGGAATCTTCTCTTTCTCCCACTAGTCGCACAATATACTATTCTTCAATGCTCTTGATATCGGATTGGTTGATGTCATGTTTTTTTCATATCATAAAAGTAGCGGTAACGAAAGTAATGATATATAATTATGAGACTACAATGATGTGAGAATTATTAGTGCTAGTGGTCTACTGTACGACATAGAGAAAAACTAAAGTTCTTACAGGCTGTCAAGCATCATATCATTTAGAGTTAGCACACCTTCGCCCAAAAGACAGCATATGAACATGCCGTATAGCGGGGAAATGAAAAATATCACAAGTCGTGGGATTTGCTCCGGCTGAGTGTCAATACTGGCGATTATCTGGAATATTGTGATGTGAAATTGAGAAAGGATAAGTCAATTTCGCATAATTGATTGAGAAACGCTTAACATTCAGACGTGTAAGTGGAACCATATTTTGAAACTTCCTTTCTAACAGTAAACTTTATAAGATTTTGAAATATTAAGGTTATTTTATCGTTATTTCAGCCAAAATCGATGTATGAATGTTTTCTTCACTCCAACCTCAAAATTGGTACTTAAAGTGTATTTTTCGGCCATCGTGAAGAAAAGTACAGCTGAACGTGAATCGAGTACTCAGCTCGGGTGTCTTAAGTAAAAATTGTACTCTATCGAAGTAGCGATAAGACGGGTAGTAACACCATCAGGTAGAAATGTCAAGGGACCCAAACCCAAAAATGACGAACCATTACTGTCTTTCTAGGCTTCTGGAATTCGCTCCCTGCTGTGAAACTCGGAGCCATATCGCTGTCGAGATCTTCACGGTAGATTAGAGAGCACTCTATAGAAGTTCACTCGGTCGAAGTTCAGCTGTACTGTGTTGCGCACCCTGGCAATTGTCGATTTTGACGAAATGATTGCGGCACTCGTCTTCGGCTCGTGCCACAATCCTCCATTTCGTCAAAATCATCAATGCCAGCTTGCACAACAATGTACTATTTCACGAGAAACAATCACACCGGGCCAGGAATCAAACCCGGGACCTCTCAGTTTCATGGCAAGTGCTCTAACCAACTGAGCTGCTCCGGCGATGGTTTATCCTCGTGAAAATTTTTATTTCGGTTGCAATTTATAAGATTCTACGGACTCCTTATGGGGTTTTGCGTTTCTTATGAGGTTTTTAAGCTCTAAAATACAAAATGTTACCATACCCCGAAGAGAGAGATGCTCAGTAGCATTATGCAAAGAAAAATCACAGTCACGAGCAAGTATTGGAAGTATTTATTACAACAATCATAGAACCTTCAAATAGGTAAAAAAGTAGGATTATAAAAGATGACTATAATTTCGATGTATACAAGATTCCGCACCTCAAACTTCTCTTGTTACGTTCACAGATATGACGAAATTTCGAGTCGATTTCGTTGTCCCCGATACCTATGTCTGAGATATCTTTTAGAAGATGCCTGTAAATGATTTTACGTTACGAACCTTAACTCACAGGATGCGAGTGATTTACCCTTGAAGAACTGACACTTGCCAGTACATGTGAGTCACATACATCTTATTTACTGGTGACTCACAGATGACTTGACTTGAAAATCACATGTACTTGAAGTAAATATTCCCTGTAGGCCAGTTTTCCAAGGGCATTGTCATTGAGTTGTACATAATTTTGCGTTTTACGACTAACATGTCTACAGTGCTTGCTGAATAACTGTATAACATACATATGTTAGCCATGGTTACGATACTCTCAAAATATATCGCGCCAGTTTGTGAAATCACGATGTCGCAAATCGAGGCGAATACCAAGTTTGTATCCAGCCACCAAGTGACGAAGAAGTATTTCGGTCGCGGTTCTTCCAACGGTCGAATTTGGTCTTGTATTGCCGGCAGTACATTTTCCGCAAGAAAAGAGATACCGCCAGAATGGAACACGACTGAAAACGTATGTTTTGTACACGTGTAGTATAGTTTATTGAATAACGGGCATTCAGAAAATTGAAGTACGTTCACGACAGCCGAAAAAAGACGTTTGGAAAATCAGATGGAAGTCTAAAGATTACGAGTGTTAAAAACTTATGGAGAATACATAAATTTATACACCTCAGTGCAATAAACGGTCCTTTATTGGCCTGCTCGGGCCCGAAATATTTTTTTATTGCCCTCGGTTTATAAAGTATCGTATGTGCCAAGGGTGTAAAAGTTGTTTTGGACGAATGCGAGTTTATATTCCGAGGCAAAGCCGAGGAATATAATCGCATGAGTCTAGAATCTTCATCAATCACAACTTATCGACGTGATGGACAACTTAATTAAATAAAGAAGCTTATAAGAAATGCGTAAAAAATCTGGAAATTTTTTTGGGTATCTTATAAGGTCCGGAGTTAGCTAGACTCACTTTGAGTACCATAATTCAGTCTCTTGCACATGAGAATATATTTCAATGAAACACGGCGTTCGTGATCATTCTCGAAATTGGTCCAGTAGTTCCCGATCTCATCGTATATCATTCTCAACTTTTCATGCAATTTTCATAACAATTTTAAGTACACTCCTCCCTCTAGAAGAATTTCTCACTTTTCGAATTCGTATGGTTATCGAAAAAAACCTACAATTTTCCAGCGAACAAACAAATTAGCGATGAAGATGAAAGTGCAAATCTCGACAAGTAATCCTGGAAGTATGATCAATATTTTGGACAAATCGTGCGAATTTTCCAAAATTCGTATACACTGGAAAAAGGAAAAAAGCGTGTATAAGTTCCTTCGTTTCAAATGAACATTTCATGAAGTTTATTACCCAGGATGGCAAAGCCATTGCACTCATGGTCATGTTGATTATGTACATTGGTAGCCTCTGCTTTAATGGTTGATAAGGCCAAAACCCAATGGTTCGGTACAGCAAAATGGTGTACTTGAAATAGTGACTCTCGAAAATATTCATTTTCATCGCAGAGTTCGCGGCGATGTTTCTAGAGAGTCAACTGCGTTACGAAACTACAAAAAATGAACGATTCGATACTGCTGCAATTTTGAAATACAATATTTATAGTTTGAAAAAGTGTATCGGACTTGAGTTACTTCCAAATTGCGCGCTATTATTTTAATTGAGAAAAAAGTGCTGCTGTTAAAAAGTAGTCAAATATTCCCAATTGCTGTTCAATGATGAACAAGGATATCGATCATCTCGCGGGAGGATTGCGCGCTGCAACAAGTGCGCGAGTTGATAGAGCGTGCAGTCGAGTTATCAGAGGGAATTTTATTGTATTGGGTAATATGTTGGTTGTGCGATATTTCGCTTTTTCGTGTTCAGGAAGTTTGTTTCGGCCACTCAAAATAGGCCATTCGAAATTATTTTTGGCTTTCCCGTTGAATCTGGGAATAGTGTTCTTTTATTCCAAATTTCAATCGAATTATATCAAATTTCGTTACACAACGCGAGTGCCCAATCTTTGTATTTTTCACAGTTCCGCGGTAATTTAAACGATTTTGGGAAATTCTCGAGAATTTTTGGACACTATACAATTTTTTCAGTACTCTGAGTGATCGAAAAATTTTACGGTACTTCTGTAGGCTGTTAGGAGTTTCAGATAATTCAAGAAAATTCTTCTACGTACGTTTTTAAGTCTTCGATGTATTTTTTTCAAATTTCAATACATATGTATCGTTCGAAATTTTGCGCTACATCATCATGATTTTGGAAATTTTCGTGGAATTGTTGATAATTTTTGATTTAAACAAAAGATGCTTACTGGAAAAGTTCGATAAAATTACGTTCAACTGTACAGTGTTGAATTCAAAATCCTATATGAACTTCCACAACACTCGGGAAATTAACAAACTCTTTCATTTGAATACTGGCAAAGTTGAGAAATCGGACATTCTCTGTCGCAGAACTTCGAACTTATTGCTTTCAATTTTCTAATCACTTGTGAAGAAAGGAAAAATTAATGTAAAAAATCAATTAAATGTACATACTTGATATAAATAATATAAATAAGAAATATAATAAATATAATGATAATATAGTATAAATAAATACAATCAAAATATAGAGAAAAATCCACATTACGAAAATCTTTCATCAAATTACAAAAATGATTGACTGAGAATTTCTTATCATCAACTTGTTATCCGAGGGTCGACCGAAAAACGCAATTTCAGAACCGCTCCACAGGCAAAAAATGATGCGAATACATGCATGTATGATGAAAAATATTTTTACGTAGATTAAGGGTTATTTCATTAAGCCGTGATAAGCAAAAAGATCCAAAAAAATATGTTTTTAATACGTGAAAAAAATCGTTAACAAGATGTGTCCCCGTTTCGCCTCATGTTCCTCTATTTGAGATGCATGGTAAAAACCCGCAATGTCTATCGATATATATATATCGATAGGTGTCGATAGTTACGTCTCGATCTGTGAAGTGGAGATCACACAGAAGAAAGCGTAACTGACATTTCATATTCTTTTATTTCGAATTTGCATGAAAAAATACCTATTATCAAATTTCAGTTACATAGCTTTTTCACGTTTCACGGCAAATTCTCCGTACCATTTTATCTCGCATTTCCATGAAAAACAGAATAACAGTCAAAACGTCAAAATTGAGTTAAGGTTTTCTTGCGCGAAACACAAGAATGAATGAACATCACAAAATCACAACATCACAACAGTAATCAGCTGTGCAGTAAGTGTCTGCAGTCAGCTGGTGTCGTTCTGCACGAAAACTCTCAGTTGCAAAACATTGTAAAACGTTGCTTGAATTAGAATTGATCGGAATTCAACTAAAAAAAAAGTAAAAACGTTAAAAAAATAATGGCGATCGCGTGGCAAACTTGGCACAGCCAAATTCCTCAATACCACACGTTCCTTGAAGCGTTTATCGTATTGTGGATCGTGTGGTTTCTCGCGAAAAGGCGATTCGGCAACAACGAAAATCGGCGAAACAGCGACCGCGATTTCAGCGACGACAAGGTCGCGGAAAAATTGGCCGCGTTCAGCCCGGAGCCTCTGATTACGCCGGTTTCGAAGGACGAAAGTTTGTTGAAATGTCGGCGCGTGGAATCGCGTATCGGGAAAAGGGTCGTTGTTGAAGGGATTGACTGTTTGAATTTGGCGACTCACGATTATTTGGGCTTGACGGGGAAAAAGGAAATCGAGGAAAATGCTGCGAAAGCGGTTGAAAAATATGGGGTCGGTTCGTGCGGTCCTCGGGGCTTTTTTGGAACTGTCGATGTGCATTTGGAGTTCGAGGAAAAATTGGCTAAATTTATGGGTAAGGAAGAAATGCGGGAAAAGTTATATTTTGAGGGATTTTTGAGATTAATTTAGATGTTTGGAACACATCTTCAATTTTTGAAAAAAGGGTGCAATATATTCTAAGACTTGAGAAAACATTTTTTACTATAGGTTTTCGCAAAATTATATGTCCGAAAAAAAATATTCGCACTTGAAAAAAAATGTCCTTGGGAAAAGCCAACTTTCAACAATTAAATTTGAAAAAAAGGGTAAATATTTCATCAGTTTCAAAGGTCGAGTCAGTAATCAATTGATCCAAATCAAGTAGTACAAAATTGTATAAAAACTTCAGATTAAACAAAAAATCGAGTTGTTAGATATTCCAAAAGTCAACAAATTTACAATTTTGCCAATTCCGTAATTTTTAGAAATGTAATACCAGAATGAAAATAATGTATGAATTGATGTAATTGAAATACTTAACTTAAATGAACAAAATTATATTGAGAAAAATTCGAATTTCCATGAATTTGCAGGAAATTATAACACATCGAAATCTCCCAAGTATAACGAATATCGAAATCAGAAGTGAAATAACGTATAATTCCAAATTGCATGAAAATTCGTGAAAAATCCAGAAAAACATGAATTTAGAAAAAAACATCAAATTTCATGAATTTCAAAAAATTTTACAGAAATTTGGGAAGTTTTTAATTTTTTACAATTGAATTAATCACAAATTTCACAATATTCCGAAGACAAACAAAATTGTGATATAAAGCAAACATATTTTAAAAACCCGTTCATATTTCACGATTTCCTGAAATTTTTTGTCACAGGAACCGAAGACGCCGTAATGTACGCTTACGGATTCAGCACGATAGCATCCGCGATTCCCGCGTACAGCAAACGCAGGGACGTCATTTTCGCTGACGAAAAAGTCAACTTCGCCATCCAAAAAGGCTTTGACGCCTCCAAATCGACCATCCACTATTTCAAGCACAACGATCCCAAAGATCTCGAAAGAATTCTCATCGACGAAGAAACCAAGGCCGCCAAGAAAAACGCGAAAACCAACAGCGTACGGAGATTCTTGGTCGTCGAGGGAATTTATATGAACACTGGAGAAATCTGCCCTCTTCCGGAATTGGTCGCTTTGTGCAGAAAATACAAACTCAGAATTTTCGTGGACGAAAGCGTTTCGTTCGGAACCCTCGGAAAAAATGGTCGCGGAGTCACTGAACATTTTGGAGTTCCCATTGACGAAGTCGATTTAATTATGGGTAATTTAATTTTCGTGTGATTATTAATAACTTATATTTGTTGATACTGAATTTATTTATCATGAACCATCTTCAAGGGTAATAGGCAGAGCTCCGAAAATTTTGCCTCCGAAAATCGTTCAGGCGCGGCAATGTGTGTACAGACTTGCGCGCGCATCCGTATCGAAATCCAGTTACAGTTGTTTTCACATCAACACGGCTTCCAAACAGTGATCACATTCATTTCAAATGATCACAATGGTCACATTTACGAATGCGCGCGGAAGCCTGTACATGCATCGCCACGCCCACACGATTTTTGGAGCTCTGCCTATCACCCATTTTCAATGTTCATGATAAACTCATTTTTCGATGTCAAGAAATCTCTATGTCGTCAAAAAACGTATGTTCGAATTCCCTTCACAGTTCCACATTTTAGGAATAGAGTAACCAAAATTTTGAGGTTAGCTAAAGTTACATGTGACCTCAAAATTTTGAGGTTATGGATGACCACATTGAGCTTATGTAATTTTCAGGTTCTATGGAAATTGCTCTCGGCTCCATCGGCGGATTCTGCGTCGGATCCTCTTTCATCGTCGAGCACCAAAGACTTTGTGGACTCGGCTACATTTTTTCCGCCTCCCTCCCCCCACTCCTCACCAGTGCCGCCATCACAGCTTTGAAAATCATGGAGACTCAACCGGACATTTTCGAAAAACTCAAAATCAAATGTATCCTCGTCGACCAGCGTCTCCAAAGTTTGGATCGACTTCAGTGTTCGAGTTTCCCGGAGTCTCCTGTCAAACATTTGTGCCTTAGGGAAAATCGAGGTTTGGAGGAAGAGCGGGAAATCCTCAAACAGGTGGCCCAAAAATGTTTTGAACGAGGTTTGGCGGTTATTTCGCCCTCGTATTTGAACGTCGAAAGGGTGCTCCCGAGACCCAGTTTGAGAATTTGCGTTTCGGTGGAGTTGGACAAAAAAGACGTCGAATTTGCTGTCAGGGTGTTGAAAACATGCGTGGAAGAAGTTTTGGGCTGTTGAGAAGGTTTCTTCAGGGAGAAATTGAATTTGTTCAAGTTTGTGACGACAGGGATTTTTTTTTTTCTTACTCGCTCTCTTTTTTGAGTTTTGGTGAATTTTTTCAGTATGACTTATGCAGTATCAAGTTCTACTTAATTTTACACTTTCAGTTTTATACTCGAAAAGTCGAATTTTTTTTGTAGCTGCCGAAAATGGGAAATAAAAATTGACAACGAACCAGCTGATACATATGATTCATATATTTTACAGAAACACCAGTTCTGATCATGACGTAATTACACAAGATGTGTTCCGACTTGAGGCTTATTTTTCATGTTACTGCGCACACATGCGCACAATGCTTACTCTCAAATGCCGCCATTTTGATTCAATGTTTCATAAACAACACGTATGTTTAAAAGTTTCGCGCCATTTTTCCTATTGGCTTTTGGGTTAAAATGGCGGCATTTGAGAGTAATCGTGATTGGTTCATTCACCATGGTCCCCATGATGGATGCGTCGTAACACACCTTAAGCATTTTCGATTGATCTCAATTTGTTACGGCGTTAAAACGCCGTTAAAACTCCGTTTTAATGCGGTTAAGATGGCGGCAAAAGTATACTCATATCCGCCAATCGCCGAAGAAGAATTCAAGTCCCCCGCTCGGTTTTTGGCCGCCATATTAACCGCGTTATCACGGCGTTACAACGCCGTAACGAAATTGGGATGAATCGAAAATGCTACTTGTGTAGTTACGTCATGGTTCTGACAACAAATTAATCCATTTTTGAACATTCCATCGAAAACTTTCCCGATCGTCGAAGCTTCAATATTTACGAGTTAAACAAATCGCATTCAGCTTGGCGTCGTCTCACAAGACCCGCGCTCACTTTCCCGCCCGCTTTGTTCCATTTCTTCAGTTCGGTGCAAACAGAACCTTTGTTGTTCTGGTTCAGAAGCCTGATCAGCGTCGAGGTTTGGGCGTTTCCGCAACCGACGTTGAAAACCCATGAGCTGAGCGCGCCGTATTGGTTGTCGTTCAGGGAAACTTTGACATTGCGGTCGATGCAACCGCTCGCCGTAGCAACGTCCTGTCGCAGAAGCTGCTCCCCTTCGGTTTGCGAGATGCAAGTTCCGATTTTGTAACGTTCACCGGGTTTCACGAGATGACCGTAGCCGATGGTCAATTTTCCAACGCTGTCGTAGTACGCGCAGGCTCGCCAACTTTCGAAACTTTTTATCAGCTCGATGCTCCTCGAGTTGAGCTGGCGAGCTTCGGACGCCGCGAACAGGGCGAGGACGAAAAGCGCGATTTGATGTTTCATCTGGTGAAAACGGAAGTTGAATGATCAGAAATTTCTCAATAATAGCGTTTAGAGTTCCTGTAAATAGAGTTTGGCCATTCGAGCGCAAATGTTTGATTGGTTCTCTCCAAAGCTGGATCCTAAATGGCTGCTCCAATAGGAAGAAGCGATTGTATGTGTGTGTACCGCCGCCATTTTGGATCCAGCGATGATACGTACACACTAACACATCACAGATGGCCGAATTCTCTATTTATAGGAATTCTAATAGTGTTTTGGGGGTGTTAGATTTACGGATCTATGTACTAACGACAATTTGAAAATTTTCTGCGTTTTGCGCGGGCGTCACGTTTTAGCAAATATTTCACATTTTTTGTACGTTGAGTAATTAAATATGTCATGAATTGAAAGCCAGATCAACAAATACGAAATTATCCGATTTACCTTAACTGCACGAACTTGGGTCAGCTCTGTCACTTTTGGAAATAACGAACTTCTGGACGCAAGCTGCAACTTATAAAGGCGAGCGACACTTCAGCGATTATTGATTAGTCATCATTTTTATTATCGTGTTTTTTGCGACCTGCGATCTTGTAGAAAAATGATAGATGAATATATTCCAGAGTGCTACTTGCTACTGATAAATGTTCCGAGAACAATCGTCTATTGACATTCCGCAACACTTGTGCACTTATGAGATCGAGGGAACGTTTTTCTTTCTTTTCAAAAGTTACATACACTTGAATGTGTCATTAATTACTAATGCTTGATTGACTGCTGATATTTAAAAACAACTCAAATGCTGTATTTTTTTAGTTTTAGTGGAAATTGTGAATTATATTCAGATGCGGGTGCACTTCCTTCACTTTTATAACCTTTATTACCTCGCTTAATTCGAATTTGTGGAAAATTTTTGAAAAGTTTTGGAGGATTATCGAAATATTGAGAAATTTGACGCGTCTTAAAAGTGATGTCATCATATTATGTGATTATACATTTTTCACATTTTTTCTTTGTTTCTTAACGATTAATGTTTTTAAACGTCTAAAAATACGAAATACGTTGATAAAGGAAATTTGAAACAAGTGATCAAGCTAATCTTATATTAAGTTTCTTATAATTATGAGAGTTAATAAAAAATACGCTGTGCAATATGTCAAAATTCAGTGCAGAATTAGTTTAATAATCATTTAATTATAATCGTAACTCGTGAATCAAGTTTTCGTTCCCTCATTTAAAATTGAAACGACTTTTCGCGCTACAAATCGCTCGTGCGCAAAAAACACAAACAATAAACAGGTAATTATATTCAGAAACTCGATTCAAAATTTAATCAGTATAACGTAATTCAGTGCAATGAACTCGATTCCACAACAAACTTGAATTTAAAATAAGTTTCATCGCCAGAAAAGTCGTTTTATTGATCAAGTTGAGTGACATTTTACCCTTGGGCATAGACACGAACAATGTGGTAAACAAAGCCCAACAATCAACAGCTCATCAGCTGATCCATGATCGACAATGGACAATCTGACACGAACAAACAAACAAAAACCATCGAATTCGTAAGCAAACGCAACCAAGCGACTCAAGTCCCTTCGTTTCTAAAAAAAAACTTGAATAATCTCCATTTCGCCTTCAAAATAACATTTACGAAAATGAGCGCAACCTCCGGCTTCATCCCGAATCCGTGCGGCAACGACGCTTTCGCCGACCGACAAAAACGTCTCTTCGAACAATTATCCCAAGCTGAAAAAACCTACAACAAGGACATTAACCAACCAATTACCTGCGCCAAACGGCCACACGACCAAGCAGTGCATTCGAGATCCTTGCAAATAAAAAAATTCCGCGGTAAAGAGAGCATTTTCAAGAGACCAGAAATCCCTGCGCCGAGAAGTGTAATCAGAGTGATTCCAGGTGAGGGTTGATTGTGCGGAAATATTTGATATTTATCGATGTCTGAAAACAATATCGATGTATTTATTGCATTAACGATAGTTATCAAAACAGTTTTTGCCTCTACTAATGTATATAATATAAAGTTCCTATAAATAGTTTGGCTATCCGGCGCAACTGTCTGATTAGCTGGATCTGAAGCTTGACCCAAAATGGCGGCTCCAATTAGAAGAAGCTATGATATGTGGTTTACCACCGCCATTTTGGGGCAAGCGATCCACACGTACACACTAACACATTGCAGATAGCCAGACTCTATTTATAGGAACTCTAATGTATATACATGATTGAAATTTGAATAGTTTTTATCTTTGATTCCAGGGTACCACAGGAATCCGGAGAAATGGAAGAAATACAGTTTCGATGATTGTCCTGATATAACGGAAAATAGCAATTCAAAGGCTGCATTTTCGTTTTTAAACAAGTTGAAATCAAGAAAAAAAGAAATACAGGAGGAGGATGAGAAAATGGAGGTGGAGGAAATTGGGGTCAAAAAGGGGGCAATGATGAATGCGGAAGTTCCTTGTGTTATTTTCAAGAAGAAAAACAAAATGGTCCTCGAAGAAGAAGACGTGGAAAAGCCAATTTTCCGGAATAGTAAGGTTGTGATGCCGGCGTGCGTTGTTGGGGAGAAACCAAGAAAAGTGGCACAGAAAGAGAAAATGAAGAAAGTGGTGGAATGCGAAGGAAAAAATGTGAAATTGGGACATTTGGATGAGGAGGAAGAAGATTAAATTTAATTGTACAGAATTGAAAGTTGTATAAAGTTTGAGGTATATGTGTATTAAATTCTAAGTATTGTTAATCTTAATATTTTGCGTATTGGAAATTCTGAGTGAATGAATTGAGCATTCTCCATTTTTGGTTCTTAAACAATTGAGTTTTTGAATTGTTCAATTCTTTTGATCCAAGTTTTCATATCTTGATGTTTTGGAATATTCAAGTTTCACACATATGTGTTTGAAAGTGAAAAAATTTTGACAAATTGAAACTTTTAAAATTTTATTTCAAAGTATACGACTATTAGATTCAATTTTTTCAATATTAAAGTTGAAAAATTTGAGATGAATTTATTTCCTAAATTATCAATTTTTGGATATATTTTTTGACTTGAAAATTTATAAATTTCAAGCTTTTTATTTTCCCATTTAAAGAAATTCATATTAACAGAAAAAACGTTATGAAAATTTGGAAGCTCAAAAATGTTTGAATTCTACCATTATATCATTCCCATTATATAAATTTCATGCATTTACGTCACCCATTTTGTACATTACAAATCATAAACGTACCAAGATGATCAACACTGGTTTTTTCATGTCTCAAGATATGTAGATTTTTGTTCTTCAAAGGAATAAGTTCAAGGAAAGAAATTCTACGTAAATAATAGCGCTACAAAAGTTCCCGCATTTTCACTCGACATTGTATGAACAATGTGGTATAAACAATGGATCACGTATTCCGACATGTTGAACATGAAAAAAAGCGTAGTTTCTCGCTGTCGTCTGCTATGGTCAATTGTCAATCACGTAAACAAATAGTGCAAACAGTACTAACATTTCAAAAGAACACTTTCCTTGAAATAAAACATCTTAAGTCAACTTAGCTGGAAAACTGAATATTCCAGTTTTATAAACAATTCAATAAGTTTCAAATAGTTGTTGCATTCTCTGAAAAAGTCGTCTATTTTAGGGTACGAACCATGTGAAAGGATTGCATTTCCAATTCGAGGTAAGTGAAAAACAGTAAAAAACTAACTCTTGTTCTTAAAATACACAAAAAATTCATTGAATCTCAAATCTTATTCGTAACTATTCATGAAAATTATGAATTCCGTTTCTTCACCCTTTGGTTGAACATAACCTTTTAACATTCGCGACCTCGAGAAAAATCCAAAATGGCGCCATCGCCGTAATTCGACGTGTAATTTTCGCGCAAAAACGTCGAATTTTTTGATTTTTTTGTAGTTTGCAGAAGTTATCTAAAATCACCCGGATTCGCGAAATTCTCGGTAAAATGCAGGAAATTTTTCTCGCCACGATTTCCGTCGTTTCAAGTCTTTTCATTGTTTTTGCGCTTGTTTTACTGGGTGAGTTAATTTTTGGATTCTTACGAGGCAAAATATGCAAAACTTTGCCTTTTTCAATCTCTTTAAGGATTTGAGGATAATTTGTGAAAATTCCGGAATGCCATTTCATTTTTTGGTTGTTAAAGATGAAGACAATTATCATAACTTCATAACATGTAACATAATGATGCCAAGTAGGAAGAATATTAATTTTTTTGAAGTGTTGTTTTCCGAGATAGATTGTTTTTGACTGTGATGCCTGTGAAGTGTAGTAATTGGCGGGAAATTTTGAATTTTCACGGTTAAGTTAGGTACATTTTTTTTATTTGGAATATGAAAAATGCTTGTGGCAGTTGTTAATTAGTTCAAAAAAATAATACGAAATGAAATTTAAATAGAGAATATTCGAGTTGACAGTCTTAAAACATGAAAAATTGAATTCAATTTGTGTTGCAGTGCAATAAATATTTTTGAATTGATATTTTTTCAGGTTGGTACTTGGTCTGGAAATTTTTCCTCTCGCGTTTTCGATTTGTCCGCGAGCTTCTTGGCGGCATGAGCGAATCTTCTTCTGTGAGCGACTTGAAAAACGGACGATCCAGAGTGAAAAAAGTGCGTCGAGACTAGGAAATATAATAATTCGTTGAATTTTGGATTTTCATTTGAAACTATCGAGAAAGGAGAAAAACAAATTCCAAGATGTCGATGAACATTCGCTGCGCGACCACAGAAGATTTATTGAACATTCAACATTGCAATTTGCAATGTTTGCCGGAGAATTATCAGATGAAATATTACCTTTATCATGCACTTTCGTGGCCACAGTTGAGCTATGTCGCTGAGGATGAAAAGGTATGCAAATTTTTTCTTCGATTTTGAGTTTATTTTTAAATAGTTTCAGCAATTTTTTGAATTTCCAAATTAGATAACGTTTTTGTAATATAAGGAACTTCGAATAACTTGAAAGAATTCAAAAAATCTGCTAAGTCTTGAAAAAATATGTACACATATTTCTAAAATACCCAAGAATGTTAACAAAAATGTCAATTTTTGCGAACCTTCAATTCATTTGAATTTCACAACTCAGTGAATTTTAATTTGCTTATTGTAAAATGTGCGCAATTTTCAACAATTTCATGAATTAGCAAATTTTTGAAACTCATGCATGTTTATAAACCTCAAATTCACCATAATCCATGTTTTTCATTCAATTTTCCAGGGCAGAATAGTCGGTTACGTCCTGGCGAAAATGGAGGAAGATTGCGAGGACAATCCTCACGGGCACATAACGTCCCTCGCCGTGAAACGTTCGCACCGTCGCCTCGGAATTGCCCAAAAACTGATGAACCAAGCGTCCCGGGCGATGGTCGAGTGCTTCGGGGCCAAGTATGTTTCCCTGCATGTGCGACGCAGCAACCGTGCAGCCTTGAACCTCTACACGAGCAGCTTGCAATTCGAGGTGTCCGAGGTCGAGCCAAAATACTACGCCGACGGCGAAGACGCCTACGCCATGAAACGCGACCTGAGCAGCTTCCACCAGGAAAAGGAAAAGGCCAAGGAGAAAGCTGCCAAGGACTCTAGTTTCCACGTGCACTCCGGACGTTGTTGCGATCATTCATAATAATTGCGAATATGTGTAAGGGTTTATTTTTTTGGCTGAATAAATTGAGATTTGAATGGCGAAGAATTCTTCGTTCGTCTGAGACCCTCAGGGCAAGATCAAAGCGTATATTTTGTCCGAGAGAAAAAAGATATTTTAACCATTCAATTAAATAAGGTTTTGATATTTTTTTCTTGAAAGTCGAACATTTTCAAATTTCATGATGAAGAACTTCTTTATTACCGAAGAAATAAATATAAATAATCTTCTTTATACATCAACGAAGTGTAGAGGGCGCAAATTTGTACAGTTTATTCTCAACACATTCCAACTTCGAAACCCAATAAAATATCAAAAAACCTCTCTCGCCTTTACAAAAAGGTTCACAAAGAATTTACAAAAGTACAAAAATCCTTGTAAACCACTCCAAAACCCCAGCGGAGTCGAATGGATGCAATATTTAAATTAAAAATTTCATTTGAGTACCTCCCGAATTAACCAAGATATAAAAAACCAATTCAAATTGTATCATTAAGTTCACTAAAGCGATATTTTTCCAACTATTTTGCATCGAAATCGTTACGTCCGTTCATCTCCGCTAGGATAATCGGAATTTTACAAAAAAACCCCGAAAAAATCGGGAGTTTCGACAAAAACTCGCTGAAATCCCATTCCACAAAAAATATCGTACAAATGTTCCCCCAAGACTAGAATTCCAAAAATGGCGGTGTTCCAATAGTTCATTGCTTGTGCGCCGCTTGGATCATGGTGACTTTGAGGTCCTTGGCGTAGTGGGAAACGTCGACCACACTGTCGACCATTTCTTGGACAGCGGTGACGCTCGGGAAATACTGTGCCGCTTGTTTCGTTCTGTTAACCGTTTGCGCCAGAGCCTCGTTCAGAGCGTTGGCGCATTGCAGAACGCGCGTTTTTATGTCGTTCCGCGACACGTTTCGATGAACCGTGTCGCCGATGTGAACCAGGCGATGGGCGCTTAGGACCACAAATTTTCCGTGCGCTAGGAAAACCTGAAAACACGGAGTTTGTATGATAAAAACAGATTTTCATATCTTCATGTAAACATTTCGCAAATAGTGTATGTTTACACGATGTATACATCAAGTTTGCATGAAATTTACGTAAACTCTTTCCATGTAGTTGACATCGAATTTACTCAAAATTGGGTGATAGAGCTCCGAAAATTGTGCGGGCGCGGTAATGTGTGTACAGGCTTGCACGCGCATCCGTACCGAAATCCAGTTACAGTTGTTTTCACATCAACATGGCGTCCAAACAATGATCACATTAATTTCAAATAATCACAATCATCACATTTACGGATACGCGCGCAAGCCTGTACACACATTGCCGCGCCCGCACGATTTTCGGAGCTCTGCCTATCACCCTCTACGTAAAGAACTATTTGAATAAACATTGAATGTTCAGTTTAGCGACTTCTCCGAAAAATATCGAAAAAAATTTTTTTCAAGTGCAGAAATATCGGATTTTTCGCGTAGATTACGAAAGCGTCGGTGCTTCTGGGAAAAAACCAATATTAATTACCAAAGAGACTACTATGGATGAAACAAACCTTTGGTGGTTGATTGTGCTCCACAGTTTGCAAAAAAGCGTCGATGGAGTGAGTGAGATGAGCGCTGTGCGTTATCACCTGCGTCGCGTAAAACGTCAAAAGTTGCTTATCGCTCGGATCCATCATCGCCGGACTTTCGTTTTCTATCAAATCTTGGCACAAGTTCGTCACGCGTTGCTTCGTTTCCCTCGATTCCAGATTCACGTAATCGTAATCATCGGAAATCCGCAGGTCCTCGATCACCGACGATCTTTTAAAGAGAAGCGTGGAATTCCCCTGCGAGCACAAAATATATAATACATCCACGAACTTCGAATTTCATCAGTTCTCGGGAGGGTTGGAAAAAATGGCGGACCTGAATGAAACTAGCGACTTGTCGAACGTCTTCCGTGAGCGCCCTGGCGCACGCGATGAGTTGGTCCAGGGGATCCGGCTGCATCGTGATGAGCAGCGACGGTGGCGACCCGTTGGTCGGCGTCGGGGTTTCCGCGCCACCTCGGCCGAGCCTGTCCACGTCCCACTCCATGGCGTCCAATTTCCCCGAGGCCTCCTGCACCAGGATGTCCGAGTCCCTCAAAGTCCTCACCAGAGGCCTCAATTTCGTAGCTAGTCCTTTATCCGGAGCTTTGCCGGCATTTCCTAGTGTTCCTGGCAAAGGTGTATATTATATATTGTATTATAATATGGTATATGTTATTATACCCTGGCGCTCTTTGGAACCCGTAACTTACGGTACCTCTTACGGGTACTTTGTGAAAAAAATACCCGTAAATATTGTTGAGTCTACTACCGAAATGAACAATAAATGTCGTAAAATTATACCGGAAAATGTTTATTTTGTATAATTTCCACATTATTTACAATTAAAATATAAAATAGACATAAAAACTGGGGAAGATGTTTTTAAATGGATCTGAAAAGTCAAATAATCGAGGTTGCGTTTTCCGATTTTTCCGAAAAACTCAGATTTTTCTGTCCGTTCGAAGAACGTCAAATTCAAAGACCTCGAAATAGTTATATTTCAAGAAATTTCTAGAATTTTCGACAAACTCAAAATTTTAAAACTTCTGGAAAAACTTGAAATCTTTTTATATCTTTCAAAATTATTATTATTATTTTTTTTTAATTTTCAAATGAAATATCGCAATCGAAAAATGTATGGAAAACATTTTGAATCTTCAAAAAAGTTCATATCGAATATCAAAATGTTCAAATTTCTCAAAAAACTTGAAATTATAAAATTTGAAGAAACTTCAATAAATCGTCGTACAGCGATAAAGTAGAATATACTAAGTGTGTACTTGGGACATTTATTGACAAATCCCCAATTTCCCCTGTATTTGTTTATGAAAAATTAAAATTTGTCACTTGTTAACAATTGAAAACCCA
>JAPYZK010000949.1:0-20921 GCA_030522785.1 Platygaster equestris | reverse complement strand
TACAAGCCTCACCATAAGTCTCTACAATCATTCGACGCGCCCCAGCCACAGATTTTCACGAATTAAACGCGAAAAGTAACAGCTCCCGCAAATGACTCTTATTCGGTTTAAATTTCGACATTTTTAGGCACAGAGAAAAAAAGGCCCATAAAGATTGACGCGTAGGATGATGTGGAGTTGTTAACTAATGCCTTACCTTACCAGCCCACAATTTATTGCTACGATTTATACCGATCTTCAACTGTTGGTGCCACCTATAAGAAAACGGCGTTTTTCTATTTGTACTCCCAATATTATGTTTAACAAATACAGAATGGCAAGCATCGATTCGTTCGTTTTTGTTTCTTCCACTCAGTTCGTGCAAAAAAAATTTTTCTGCCTTTGCAATTGTTCCTATCGCTTTAAAACGTTCGAAAATTGTTGATTGGCCAACTCCAAGCTGTTTTGCTAATTCTTCTTGAGTTGAATAAAATTTTCGTCAAGCAATACTTGTAAATCCTCGTCTCAACACTTTTCTAGACGGTCTTCACGTTCATGATCATCCAAACTAAAATCACCACTTAGAAAACGTTTGTACTATCTGGTAACAGTTTGATACGTTACTATATGATTACTTGAAACTTCACACAACGATTCAAAGGCATCGTTCACCTTTTTTCGTTGTTGAAATTCATGAAGATGACAATGGCAAACGAGTTTCTCACTTATGAACATTGTTAAAACTCATCTTTCACTTTGTTGTAAACAGTCAATTGTCAAATCAGATGTTGATTCTCATAGCGCGAGTGTAGCACCGCCACAATACAAAGGTAAGCGGAAAAATTGATATTCAAAATACAATCTTCAGCTCATCGAAGAAAAGTTGCATTTTTTTTCACAGTTCCAATATTTTTGGATGAATTCATACTGCCCCTGCAACAATGATTTCTGAATTTACCTCGACAAGTTTTATTTCCTTATAACAGAACGGAATATATATTTATGGAATTTTAATTTTCTAAATTTACGAACTCATAAAAATATCAAGAGTCAGGAATGTTGCTCAAAAAGCTACAACACGTTCCGTAACCGCTACTTTGGAGAAGAAGTAAAATGACTGCAGTGAATAGTACATTCGACAACAAGTTGGGAAAACGGAGCTTCACCAGACGCATAATGTCGGCTGAGAGAAACCACATAGATCGGCATTAAGAATATACGTGCGCCGCGATTCGTGCAGAAGGGCTTTTCCACGAATGTGATTGCAAAAAACCGCCGGAGGCGATTTTTCGCAATGAAATTCGTTGAAAAAGTCCTTTTGCGCAAGTCGCGGTGCGCGGATACTATGAACCCCGTTTTATGCGAATATGCACCGCTAACATCATACTCTTGGTGAAGCTTTGTTTTCATAATGAGTTGTGGACTATACTTTATGCTTCGTGCATACATGAAAAAATTCGATATTGGACAAATGTGAAGCATAGTGAATTCGGCCGAAGATGCGTCACTTTGTAACCTTTTCTACTAGGAGTAAAGGTAGTACTTCTTATACTTCTAGCGGTGGAGGAAACGAAGAAGCATGTAATTGTTCGAATTCTCGCCATGCTCTACAGATGTCGAATATATAATCGTCTCCAGCAAGTCATAAAAAAGTTCTCCTTCCTCATACAATGTGTTTTCTATGGGTTTCGGGACCCATACGAAATTCGTTTCTAGAACACGTTTCGCTGGAACTCGCGGGTAAAGGACGCCTTCCAAACGCATTTTCGCTCATTTTTGAAAAGACATGTTGGAAAACATGTTTCAGATACGTGAAAAACGCGTTCTGTATGCATTTGAAATGCGTTCTAGAATATAAAACCCTGCCACTTTCGTGGAATGAAAATTGGAGATTATCAAAAGCTCGACTAAACAAGGTAAAAGCAACAGTTGACTTAGAGTAATCGCATCAATAAAACTAATTCTGTATCGATGCTAAGGAATGTGCAGGTATAAGAACTTCAAATGTATACGAACTACATTGATTGAAATGTTCAGGATTGATTCCAAAATGATCAAAAGATATCCAGAAACTTTAAGATCAAAGTTTATAGGATTCAAAACTGCACGTTCGAACATTAATTAAGAAACCTCCAGCTCGAACTTTGATTTTAAAACTTGATATTTGAATTCCGCTTGCGCAACTTTGAGATACAAATAACCTTCTTCAACTTCGCCAATGAATTACATTGTACAAACATTAAGATTAAAGCTTATTATAAAAACTTTATAGTCAAATTTCAATTCTGAAAATTCAAGTTCGGACTTCGATTTGAAAATGTTATGTTTGAAGTTTGCTCACGCTACTTCGAGCTGAGAATGAACTTATAAAATTTCACGATTAATTGTTAGTGCCCTCGCAGAGCTGCCGGACGTAATATGACGTTTCGCTTATGATGCATACCTCCTACCTTCTTTGCATCCTTCCTATATACAATATGTCCCTGATGGAAAGAAGGCGACTGACACTCGACCAGAACCCGACAAAATCGGTCGATTGCCGGTCGCCTTGTGAAAATGTAGCGATATAATTCGTTCCTAGTTCAAATTTTGCATGAATTTCAATTTCTAGACATTCCTCCGTTAAACTGATTGAAAAAAAAACAAGTAATACAATAACATCAGGTCAAAAAACTTTATTTTGAATGTAATAAATCGGCCGTGTGCTATCTACTGTCATCAATATATGTCAGTAAAATCGTGTGCGATGGTTCACGTCCGAAAACTAATAAATGCAATGGTTTACGCCCGAAAAATAATCAAATCAAAATTTTCAGTAAAAAAGAACTGAATTATTTGTTATTATTGTTTGTTAAATTCTAAATTTCTGATTCAAGAGATTTTATTCATGAAATATTATCGATAATCGACGGTTTTCGAAATTTCGCGAGATATTATCGTAGGTCAGGTAGAAGTTCACGGTAGTGACCTACTCTATCAATCATCATTGTCAGTAAAAACTGACGTGAGGAGACATTTTATCGAAAACAATTGCATTTCAATGTTTAATTTTATACAGGAAAGTATTAATTCTGTACCATAATGAGCAATTTCACATTTTTCATGAAAAATAACTGTTCTATCCTCGCACATGCTCATTCTGTCATAACTTCTTACGGTCCAACGTGTTTTTACTACTCATTCGTGTATTTAATATCATCTGATACGAATTTTATAATCTACATAA
The DNA here is from genome assembly GCA_030522785.1 of Platygaster equestris. NCBI lineage: Eukaryota > Metazoa > Arthropoda > Insecta > Hymenoptera > Platygastridae > Platygaster > Platygaster equestris. The sequence goes on along the minus strand of JAPYZK010000949.1, from coordinate 17,716 downwards.
GTAAATAGCACTCCTGCAACAGGTCTTGTGTAAAAAATTTCATGTTTATCGGAAATAAAGGGCGAAAAATGCAAGGCGACCACGACACGACTATTACCCGTCAGAAATTAAGGGTAAAAAATTCGAGGCGACCACGACCCGACTATTACCCATCCATCACCCGACCGATTCGGTCGCCTCAGTTTCGTCAGGGCGTGCAAGATAATAATGGAACAAAACGTAGCATTCTATTGCTTAAATGTCGTAAAAATCGTTTCTAATGGAAAAAGATAATTGACTTACAACGGATATAATTATTTACAATTTAAACAGTAGTATGATTCAATGAAAAATAGCTAAAAGTGTAAATGTAACAAACAGTTGTCTGCTGCACTGCGCAAGTGTGCGTCACGAACCGTTGCGCAAAATTCTTGAGTGTAAAGTGCTGGTCTCAAGTCCAAATAAAACAGCGAGTCCCACCACTGTTTTCTTACAAAAAAAGTATTCGACAGTTTTGAGTATTTTGATACTGTCAAGGATGGTAAAGACTTAAAATAGTACTTTATGCACTGAGGAGCGAGAGGATTAATGAATTTTAAGATTGTTTCATCAATTGTTTATTACATGGTCAATGACGTCGTTTCGAATATGAAAGTTAGCGCTGTCGACAGTGTCGTGCAGTAGTGTCATCGAATCAGTGACATTCACATTTAAAACGCTTCTGAAAATGATAGTTTTTCGACAATTTTGACACATTTTATCAATCCAAACGACTCGCGATCAGGAGATCCGGGAACTTCAAGTTAACCGTAAGAGATCGAGCCCTTGAATTTATGACTTATTATTTTATGAAAATAACTTTAAGCCTTGACGAGTGTCCGTTCATTCATACAATAATCCTTTTGCCCGTTGTTTCTCGAGGTCGCCTCTTAATAAAGGGGGAAACTTCTTGTAAGGACTCACAATTTCGCGGAGCTGCTAAGGATCCTTTTTATTTCAAGTTAAATATCGTATCCATCGAGATCTCTAATCACGGTCGTTACACACACATACACGATATTTCACTTGGTTAGTATCCTATATCAATGTCGGAAATCGTGAGCACCCGTGAAAAAAACTTTTGCATCAGCAAGGATTCGAACCCGAATGCCTACGTCTTGAGGGTCACCGAAGCACGCTCGCTAACCACCTGCGCTATCGCGTTTGTGAAAAGCGGTCTGAATTTCTCAATAAACTGTAGAATAATAAAGCAGACGGTTTTCAGCTAATCGAATGGAGAATTTACAAAGTTTGTTCATGTTCAAGTCAGTATATTATTAGTTTTTGTATTGTAGAAAAATTTTACATCACTTTTAAGCTCTGGTGCATACGATAATATAGTTGCTGCACATATGTGTAACCAATCGTAATTTCAACATGCCCGCTCATTGAATTTAACAGATTTTTCTTCGTAAAAAAACTTGTAAGTTCATTCGCATTAACTACGCGCGTTCATGAAAAACGCAATAATTTCAAAGGAATCTCTCCCTGAAGTAGTATTGAAAATTACGATGTTCGAAATAACTCTCACACGAATTAAATCTTCGGTACGAGAGCTTGAAAGCGAGCGAATCAGGTAGTTGAGTCAACTATCGCAGATTTTTTATTTCATGTTCAACAAAGTTGTGACTCCGCCACCTTACGTCGATGTAACGCATCATCTCAAACGCCTTCCGTAGTTGAAACAACGGAAGTCGGTTTTTTGATTCAAATGCCCGGTGGCTGATTGAAAAAAAAATTTCATTTAAATAAATAAAACACGTACAACCGAAAATGTAGTTGGCGACACTATCGATTTTTCTGTGAGTGTAACAGAATTTGGAAATTCAAATTTCTATCGAACTCCGAGTTTTGTGTTCAATTTACAAGACAAAAATAAACTTCTCCAACTCTGATCTAGTCAATTGACGATTGCATCAAAAATTTAAACATTAAACTTAAATGTGAAAACTTGAAGTTCAAACTTTGAGTTGGAAAATTCATATTTGAAGTTGACGCAACTTTAAGCTGGAAACTCACTTTCGAAACTACAGGTGAAACTTTAATTGTTAAAACTTCATGATTTAAGTTTATTGTGAAAACGTCAAGGATGAACTCTATTTTGGAAAATCCGGGTTCCAACATCATTTTGGTCACAGAAATCTGAATGTTTCATCCTACAAGTTCAAGGCAGTGATAATCTTCTGGAACTTCAAGGTAGAAGTTTATATGGAAAACTTCAAGTTGAGAATTCAATATGATATCTGCAAGTATGAACTTCAATTCATAAATTTCAGGTTCAATGTTTATCACCCAACTTTCGAGCTAGAAATTAACTTGTAAAACTTGACAATTTATTTTTACAGTGAAAACTTCACAATTTATGTACTGTAGAAACTTAAAGTTTGAACTTTAATTTAGAATCTTCAAGTTTGCACTTTGAGCCCGAAAATTTCATGTTCCAAGTTCTTACGCATCTTCGAGCTGAAAATCAACGGATAAAATCTCATGAATATATAATTGTCAGTGCAGAAACATTGGAATTACGATTTATCTTTAAAACTTCGAGGTTGAAATTCCATTCAAAAATTTCAATTTTAAAAATTTATTTCAGAAACTCGGAGTTGAGGATTCAATGATGCGAAAGTTCAAGAAAGTTCGAGACATAGATGTACTACTGGAACGTCAAGGTTAAGGTTCGTATCGAAAACTTTGAGTATACAAACTTAAATCTCGAAACTTCAGGACAACCTTCAATTCAGAAACTTACTGTTTGCAGTTCAATTTGGCATCTTCGAGCTATAAATCAACTTGAGAAACTCCACGATCGACTTTCATTATAGAAACTGCACGATTAGAGTTTTCCTCGATAACATTGTAAGAACTTGAGGGTTTCGAACTTCAATTCGTCAACTTTAGGTTCGAACCTCACTTCGAAAACATCGAGTTTAAAGTTCTGTTTTGCAGCGACCAGCAGGCCAGAAATATAATACCGGGACTTCGAGGTTAAAGTTCATATCGGAAACTTGCATTAATTGCAATAGACTGTTTTGACGTTTTTTTCGTTATAACGTTTTTTTGGATATCAAGTGATGTTTGTGCTTATATATTTACAACTCGGCTACCGATAGTCAGTAATTTGCAACACATGAACGAGTTATTTTTTGCTGGGGCTATGTTTTTATTAACTTTATGTAAACTGTCGACACAAATGGTTCTCAGAGAAAGATAAAAGTATTCATTGATAATAAATGTACAAAATTACAATAGTTCATGTAATATCAAAGGAAAACCTTATTTCTTACGACGCAAAATCGTCCATGTCGTACACATAAATAGGGTTCCGAACATTTCCGATTACTTCGTCGGTAAGGTAGAAATTTGCGTCGTTTTTTTTTTGGAGCATGATTTTGGCAAAAAACCACTAGATCGACAAACTAGGTACTCAAACGCAACGACTAGGTTTTTGGAAATTCAAATCAATCATTCATCAAAGGCGTGAGATGTTAACACGTTTTAACGTTGCTATGTTGAAACGCGTAAACATCTTACGCTCCGAATGAATAATCGATTTGAATTTTTCCGCATCTGGTGGATGCGTTTGTGCACCTTGTTCATCGCAATGGTGATTTTTCACTAAAATCATGCTCTCATAATAAAATAACAATAGAAAACTAGGCAAATTCCTACCTTAATGACAAACTAATAAGAAATGTTCTCAGAATGTTCAATATACATATGTATAGAGGCAGGCAATTTCATTCTTTTCCGATTCTGCATCAAATTCAATTAATCCAAACGTTGCATACGGAATTATTTGTGCACCGAACTAGAAATCATCATTATATTGCATGGGGATTTCATGGTGGAATTGCTGCAGCATAGCGACCCCGAAAAAAAGGTCCTCCAACTCCATAAAAGATGAAAACTAGTTGATCTCGACGTGAATCATAATAATATTCGAGAGAAATGTCGATTTGTCATCAATTTTCATCAATTTCTTCTGGTATATAACCTGTTGATCTCGCGGAAACACTTCAAAACGTTCCGAATCAGGACAGCATTTTTTATCCCAGGGACCTCTCTTAAGGTTCCCACAAAAGTCCCAGGGTCGTCCCAGTAACATCCCGGGTTTGCCCCAGGTACGTCCAAATGTTCGTTTTTGGGATCGTTGTCTGAGCGTTCCCTGGTACGATCCTAGAATGTTCCAGAGACGTCCAAAAATTTAGAAATTTTTTTTTCCCAAAAAGTATAAAAACACTCTGGCTATTCGCACCGAAACACAAGGGCCACTGGCACGGGAAATTTTGGTTCAATTTCCTTTTTCAGAAAACTTAAACTCATTTTACCGAAAATTCCGGTAGAATTAGGTTTGAGTTTCCTAGAGAAGAAAATTCAACCAAAATTCCCCTTGTCAGTGGCCCAGTGTTAGTGCCAGTGGCCAGTGTTTCGGTGCGAATAGCTAGGGGGGTATAAAAATGGGAATTAGAGCATTACAAGCTTTCATTGCAGTTATTCACTATTTGTCAACAAGTAAAAATTTGAAGTTTTGGGGCGTCTTAGGATCGTCCTAGGGATCGCCCAGAGAACGGCCCCAGAAACGGACATTTGGACGTACATGGGGTATTACTGAGACGACCCTGGGGCTTTTGTAAGAACCTTGGGGGACGTCCCTTGGATGAAAAATGCTGTCCGGGAAGTGTTCCTGCGCACTCGGGACATCCCTGCCGCTTGGGAGGAGACCATGTTACGGTCTTCATTGGTCTTCATTGGTGTTTATTGGTCTTTTCGTTGGAAAAGTAATTTTTGTCAAAAAAACTACGACTGCTCATCTCTGAAAAACTTTTTCTGTTAGTCGTGTGGATTTTTTTCTATCAAACATCACTAAAATTTTTAATATATGTATAATCTTTGAATGTGACACATAGGAAATCTGTTTTGCCGACACGACAAAAAAATTTTTAACCTCTAATGGATTTTAATCTGTTTTATTTCTTCCCAGTACTTTAAATAAAGTAGAGTGATTAGATTTACCGATATTCAATTTTCAAAATATTAAAAAAATTATTACAGCGTCAATTTCACCAAAATACCAGTGGAGACCAATCAAGACCAATGGAGACCGTAATGCGGTCTTCATTGGTCTCCATTGGTCTTCTACCAAGCAGCAGGAACCTTCAAATGATTAGTTGCGTAACGAAAAATTGTAGTTTTATTGTCGCAAATAATACAATTTGTACAAAAATGACTGAAACTAATCGTATACTGGTTCATTGTATTCGTAGAGCAATTAGAAATCAAACCTCATACACTGACAAATCCTCATCGTTACCATAGTAATAAACGTCAACGATTCCTATTGTGCCAATTCTGAATCTTCCTGGACACGACTTCTATTATCTGCTGTAAGTATGAATTGTATTCCCTACTTCAGTCATCTATTATTGTTGCTGCAAACCTAAGAGACGCCTGTTATAACAATATGATATTCCCCTCATGAAAATTGACTGGAAGTCTGCGAGAAAGATGTCTAATCGCTACAAGAACCAAGACCATCGTTCGCGACAACGTTAGCAATCGCTACTGTAGTGCTCCTGCAGTTTTTGACTTGTAGAATCATCGAAAGCTTGTTAGTGGGAACGAGTAACAGTTGCGATGACATCTGTATTCCTATGCTAATGACTAGATGTCACTAGCGCGCGGGGACAAAATGTCCCCCGTACGAATGCTTAATCTCTCTGACAACGATAACTAATTCTTGCTTGCAAGATCATAGGTAATTCTTGTATTTTATTAACCGTTTTTAGGCGTTGCTTGAACTGTGTAATCGTTACCGTAAAGATTAGAGCTTTTTAGTGTATGTGTTCTCGTTTTTCGATGATGGCGTCAAAAAGGCACACTTGTCGTCTGCCAATCGAGAATTTAATGTCAAGCAACATGAGCACCTTTATATGTCACGGTTTGGGCATGTTGTTTGTTCATCAACGGAAAATGTCTACAATCATATTCTATTATCGAATTGTATTGTTTTATTTTCCGGAACTTACGAGAATTTACATCTCGGGCGAATAAAATAAGGTTAGAAAAGTGATCTTGTTTTTATAGTATTTATCATATATAAGTAGTATTCCACGGAAACCCTGACACTTTCAATGTAATAAATGATATAAGTCAGAAAATATTCATTTGATCAGAACAAGTCTTCAAAAGCTCCTATTTTTTTTTATCATGCTCCATTTCAGACAAATGAATTCGAATTTGAATTTAGTACTCTAAAATCATATGCTTCCCTGACAGAAACCGGTAGAATTGTCAGAGAACTTAAGTTTTAATATCAATACGGAAAAACATGATTTTGAATAAAAATTACTAAAATATATTTCGATCAAATCTGGATCTGAAAAGCATTATAGAACTCCGATGCAATCGAATATTTTTGGAATGTAGAATTTTGATTCAATGAAAAGTTTCGGCTTTTTTCAGTATTCCGGAATCCAAATTTAAGAAGTTTATCGATACTTCAAAGTTTAGTAATGTAATACAAATATTATTCAATGAATGAACCGTTGGGAATTAATGAAGTTAGAACCATTTTTGAAAATACCTAAAATATTGCTGTATATTGATGTTTGTTTTAACAGAAACCAACGTGTGTACGGAAGTTTCAATGAAGTGAGAAAAAATATATGTGCTTAATTTTGAAACTCATATGAAATATACGATTTCAGTTAAGTGAGTAAGACGTTATGAAAAGTGCGTATATGAAAAAATTGTTCGAAGTAATCTTTGTCCATCTCAGATAGACATTAAAAAAATGTTGTGGTATGAGACACACACGGCCGAAGTCAAACAGTTTGTGCAATCATAAAAGTTCATATCAATTCATAAAATTTCGAAATTTTGAAATTTCAGGCATAACAATAGGTTGCAAAATATCCCAAATTGCGTTACAAGTATCGTGAACGACTTTTCTCACCGTCGATTCCCCCAGATGGAAGCTAGAAGCAATTGTTTCGGAAGAATCGCCGGTTGCCAAAAATCTGCGATGATGAAAGAAAAAATGTTTTAAAAAAATATTATATTATAATTAAAGAACATTTACCACATTTTTAATGAAAAATAAATGAATCATATTGATGCAAGATTTTAAAATTCAGTGAATTTCAACAGTTCCGCTGTATGAAAAGTTATAGAGTTTATTCAACATTGTCTGAAAATAATTGGAACTCATATTCAGGGATAGTCGGACTTGTTCTATTTCTCTCAATGTTATTTTCTTGATTCCTTAGAGTGACTTTTCACTCTACATAGAGTCAAAATACTTCACCTTAATACAGAGAGAAAATTCACTCTGGTAGAGTGAAATCTCACTATGAAAGAGTGTATTATCGCTCTGTACACATTTGAATTCCACTATTTTTTCAGAGTAAATCGTAACTTTAGATTCGGAGTTGAATTCAAATTTTTATAAAGTGATTATCTACTCTTTCGGAGTGAATTGTTACCATGTTTGAGCGGCAGTGTTTAAACTCCATGTGAAGTGAAAAGTCATTCCAAGAAATTGACAGATTACTCTCTTAATTCTTCAGACTCAAATGTCACTCCATATAGAATTAAACTACTGCCTCTTGAGGATGAAAAGGGGATCCACTCTAATGTAGTGTAATTTCACTTCAAATGTAAAAATTTACTCCATTAGTATCGTTCTGTGTACACTATTAATTCCTTTGAGTAACTTTTCACTCCACCTGAAGTTAAAATACTGCTACTCGAACACAGAGAGACAATTCACTACAAGTTGGTGTATTTTCAGTTTAAAAAAGTTAATTCTTGCTCTATAATAAGTTCGATTACACTTTTCTTATAGTGAATTAAAACTCTAGATTTAAAGTTTAATCCAACTTTTCGTAGGATGGTAATATATTCTTTTGGAGTGAATTTTCACTCTATTGGAGTAAATTTCCACTCTGTGTTTAAATAGCAGTATTTAAACTCTATGTGGAGTGAGAAGTCACTCAAAGGAATAAAGAGAAAATGTTGAAATTTTTTTAAGTTAATTCTAATCCCATTAAGAGTGGGATTAAACTTACAGTCGAATGTCATACTCCATTTCATAGGGTCAATGTACTGTCAATTATCGTTCTTTAGAAAACTCAGAAAAAATAGTGCAATGGAAGACTGAGGATAGTAAAATTTTACTTCTCCAGAATGTCTTCTCCGAATTGAAGTTAAAATTGTAAAATGACTCAATTTGAATTAGAGTGAAGTCTGCTCAAACTCGGTAGGACAGTATTTTGACTCTGATGAGGTGTAGAAACACAGTCTGAGAGGGATAATAAAAGTATTCAAAGTACAATTTCAACAGAATCAAGTTGCCTATTCCAGTCGACGTATTTCGATTTCCTGAATTATTTCAGTCAAGGCATGCAGGGATAAATGGAAAATTTGCGCGACTGCTACAAAAAGCGCTTCCTGCCGGCAAAACAAAATTTGTTCAAGCAGCAAAAAAAATGAAGCTTCGGAAATCCGAGAAGGAGATGTTTTTTGTGGAAAAATCTTTCGGAAAGGTAAGGAAGCCTCAAGGAAACGTAAAATCGAACAATGAAGAAGACTCCGAGAGCGACGAGGAAGACGATTGTTTGGACGACTCGGACGCCCCGAACCCCAAAATCGACGTTTAATCCACAGCAGGAGATGAAGAGAAAGGAAACGAGACGGGAACTGAGCATTTAAAGAAAAACAACCCGTTGGAAACAAAAAATTTGCAAAAACAATCGCGCACTCCCACTTCTCATTCCAAAGCATCTTACACTCCTACTTCTGCTGCGACTATTTTGCAGGAGTATCTTTCTTTGAAAAAGAGTTTATACACAATGTAGAGTACGAAGTTGCATCTAAGACTGCTCATCGTTCTACCACTGACAATTTTGATAATCTTCCTCCAATACCTTATTACAACCCATACTCTCCTCAAACCGCGCCACAAGCACCTCGATTCTTAAATTATCCTCCTACTCCATACCACTCTCAATATTCTTATGCTACACCGAGTTCTCAATCGTATGCTACTTCGTTTCATCTAGCAGAAGCACATGCAACTCATTCTCGTGAAACTCATCAAGAGAGTCAATGGAATCTCCCCAATTTATAAATGTTCGCAAAAACACACAGTGTGACAAATATGTGAAATATTGTACGATCTCATACTAGCGAAAGTTTATACAACATTTTTTGTCTTTTTATCCAAGAATGTAGAAGTCAACGTCGGGGAATGGAAGAATCAAAATGAATTCATCCGAAAGATACGAAAGTCACGAAATATATATCAAATAATTATTCAGTACGAGTTTTTTCTGCAGAAGTTTTTCATTTGCGGCTCTCTTAATTCTTCAAAGTAATTCCTTACTACGTATAGAGTTTGAATACTGCCACTCAAACACAGAGTGAAAATGAACTTCAATAGAGTGAGATTCCACTCCAAAAACATGAATTATGGCTCTATAGAAAGTGAAATCTAACTTTAAATCTAGAGTCATATTTGACTTTGAGAAAAGAGCGGAAATCAACTTTTCACACAGCAATAATCGACTTTTCTTGGACTAAAATTTCACTTTAAAAGAATGAATTTGATGTCTGCATTAAAGTGGCAGTATTTCAACTCTATGTGGAGTAAAAAGTCACTTGAAGAAATTATAAGAAAGTACAAGGTCGAAGAGAGAGCCATTTTAAATAAGTGTGCAGTTGTTGTGATCCCGAGCACAGCAAGGATATTTACATATCACACAACTTCCAAATTGCGCTTCACAACTGTGTGGCATACGACTATTTTTATACAATTCGCAAAAATATGACAGGATTCTGATGTTGGATCCCGATTTTTCATGTTCCTTTTCCAGAGCATAAAAAAGTAATTTTTCACTCTGGCAGAAGATTATAAATGCTGATAATTCCAGATTTTTATACGTAGGAATTGAATTTAGAAACTGAGGGAACAGAAAATGTCTTTTTCAAAGTTTAGTGACTCTAAAAATTGAGTCCAACAGTGACAATTATTTGAAATAGATTCATCTCAGACAAACAGCAAGCCTTTCTTCACATCCTATAGCTGGTCGGAACTTTATATCTTTGCGCTGAACGGCAGGTCTCAGTAACTCGAGCAGTTCGGAGAATTCTTCCTCAGACATCCGAAAATATAAAAAAAAAATTTTCTTGTCCCTCCTTAAATCAGAAAACAAATGGTGAAATTCCTCCAATTCTTTTCTCTTCTTGTTGATTTCGTGGACCCAACACTTTCCCTTCTTTTGCGGTTGTTAATCTTTCGCTAATAAGGCACTTGTCAAAAAAAAATTCGTCGTCCGATGAACTTGACGAGCTTAAAATTGTTGAATATTTCAGCTCGTGAATTCATCGATTTCTGACACTTTCAGTAAAGCGGTATATATTGAGACATAGCATAGTTGAGAGAAGACAATACTACGATGTATCTTACCATGTATTTGATGCGATATATATTGATTCATTTCTGCGCGCGAGCTGTTTGAATTTTCTAACACGATCCAAACTTATTAACTTGTAACTCACAAACTTATAAACGGATTCATTGACTTTTACAATTTTTTTGAAATCAGAAGATGATGGGAAGAAAATAATAATTGAATTAAAAAATAATTATTTCATTATCATAATACAGATTTATATAATAATACCCAAATGATGATTATTCATGATTGAGAGATATGTCATTATGAGTGTGTGCAATGTGAGTACAAAATAATATAGGGGATAATATAAACTCTTTTTTGCAAAACACACTCTGAACAGACACTCCGAGCCCCATTGATAGCGCATGAAAGACGTCTATTCACGACCGGCAATTACAAATTGGACTTATAATCGTTCCTCAAGTCCTACAAGTGTTCCTCGAGTCCGCTAAAAACAGGGACAATATGGTTTATATTGTTTTGACATTTATTGGTTCGTGGTGCGCCGTGTCGCAAATGTCCCCCCTCAATACGCTGTTTCAGGGGCTGGAAGCTCCTATTCAGTGCGTGTTTTGCAAAAAAAAATGTTTTCACCACGAACCTTAGGCGTGCTTTTCCGTCCTCGACGATGTATGGAGCCTCTCGACTCTCGGCTGCGCCTCGGAACGAGATTTAGCTTCACACATCGTCTCTGCCCGAAAAGCCACGCCTCAAGTCCTTGATACAAAGATATCTATTCAATTCAGCGCCAGTATGTTCGCCCGGACGACTTTGCTTGAGTATGCAGAACGAGAAAAAAATCGCTACGCACCGCATCGCTTCGTCCAAGTGTGCTCGCACCTTGAATCTCTAAAATGCTTTCAGATGTAACATATCGATTACATAAAATGTAAGAATTCCAATTTCATCGAATAGTCATCTTAAGACTGAGAGAATTTGAATTCAGAAAATCAATTAAGAGAAATGACGATAATTTACAAAATTCACGAAAATTGTGACCTACAGAATTTTGTTTATGTTGAATCGAAAACTCGATCGACGAAACCCATAAATTTCCAAAATTGATAAAATTCAAAAGCAATTTTGATTGATGAAAATTGTAAAAAAAGTAATTCGCGGCAACAGAAGAAAAACGTATGTAAATAAAGCGAGGATAAGCGCCTGCCCCCCTGGGACCTTGAACAACAGTCGCTCGAGCCTTTCAACCCTTTATTGCGCGCGGTTGGAGCCCTGGATTAGTCACGGTTCGCTGATTTCTCTCCAAATTTTTACTTTCGAATAATAATCCGAATTTTTGAGAATGGACCACGAAAATAAAATTGTCGTACTGAAAAATGATGCTTCTAGAGCCGTTTATTAAACAACCAATGTAATTGTTTATATCTCCCTCATTCGAGGTAACCCGTAAAATCCCTTTAGGGATAGTCTATGGAGGTTACCAGGAACCCACTTATGCTATCACTTTCTCAGATGAAAAAACAAGCTCAAAATTTGTCGCACAGTGTAATACAAGTTTAACAATTTCCATTGAGTTGGGACTTACCTTCAAAGCGTTAAATTTCACTTATCGTTTTCTATTTGAGACAAAAAAAATGGAAATCCAAATTTTAGTACTCAAAATCTGCATATACTTACCTGACAGCGACATGGGAAATTGCCAGGGGAATTTGATTTTATTATCGTAACGTAATAAAAGGTGTTTATGAATGAAAATTTCATACCTATGATCCAATCGAATAAAAATTTTACAAGTATAACTTTGATGCAATCAGAAATTCCTTGAAAGTTGAATTTTTATTTATTGAAAATTTTGGAAATTTTTTATCTTTTATGAATTAAAAATAAAGGAATTTATAGATACTGGAAATTTGGAGATTGGAAGAAAATTTCATGTTATGTCAGATGTATTGTTTGAAATTAATGGAGTTCAAGAAATTTCATTCAACATGAATCAAAATTTCGATAATATCCCTTCATTGATGTTAGTTTGTATAAAAATCATGAATATGCAAATTTAAATTAAGTGCTGGAAAATGTTAAGCTTGAATTAATAGAACTCCTATAAAATGGACAACTTTAATTAACAGTGACATTATCAAAAGTGTGTATACAGAAAAAAAAAACTATTCTTCGAAAGTCATCATCCATCTCAGGTTTTTTTTTTTAATAACTATTGTGTACGTGTTATAAGACATATGGTGGGTGTCAAACAGCTAGTTGGTGAAATGAACGAATAAAAATTGTAAGAATGAAAAAAAACTTAATTATGATTGCAAATTATCATATAACTTGAGATAAATTTTGCTACTCTTCAGCATTTTTACATCTCTGAGATTATAGGAATTCCGAAATTCTCTGGAAATTTTTGAAATTTGAATTTCAACATTTTCATACTTTGGGAATATTGAGAATTTGTAGACTTTTGATAATTTTAGAATCATTCAATGTTTTAGAAGTTGTGGAATTTTTCGTTAACTTTAAAGGTTTCGAGAGCTCTGGAATGTTGGAGAATTACAAAAAGTTCTAACAATTAAGGAATCTTAAATATTTTGAATAGATGTAAAGAATGTTGGGATATTTGAAAATGTAGAACATTCTGACATTTCGAAATACTCCAATTATTTTGTATTTTTCTCCACAGATTTCTGATAATTTAATAATGTACCTGACCATTTAAAAAAAATTGAGAATTTCCAGTTTTCAAAAATTTCGACCATTGTGGGAATTTTGGAAACTATGGAAATTTTATATAATTTCTGAAATTTCATTTATTTTGGCTGTTTTAGCCCTTGCAAGTCGCGGTAAGAGAGAATTTGATCGAATGGTTCTCAGTTCTCTACAATTTCATACTCATTTTTTTTTTGGTTTTTTGGCTACATAGTAACTCATTTTTCGACTGAAAGAAAAGAATATTCTTATATTATTGTGATGGACCGAACTAGTGTTAATGCACGCAGGTTCGATACTGTAACACAAATGTGCAGGGACCGGGTTAGTAAAAAAAAGACTGATTCGGTATTTAACGATAATCATGATATCCGAAGTTTTGTCGCTTACACAAAATTCTCACACTAAGTTCACGATTATTAAACGTGTATAATACGATTAGTAAAGCACAATTGAATCTCGAATATAAGCCGAATATACAGACTATCGTCTACAACTGACTCGGAGATAGGTTTTGACCAAAGAAAATTCGGAAGAATACTGACACTGAGTTCTTGACAAGATCTCTTTTTATACCCACAAACCCGGGACGCCGCAAATCTACTAGAACATTCCAGGCGAACAAAACGCACGTACGAAATACGATACAAAGGAAAGTTTATGCTTTGTCTTAATCAATTAACCTAACCCGTTTAGTAAGCTCTAGGTTTACCCAGCGCGCTCCCGAAAAACGAGTATAATCGTAGCGCGGCCCCGATAAACAATGCTAACGATCTCGCTCGTTCCAGATTTCAACTTATTCATGTATTGAATATTGTTAAGTCAAAATAGAATAGCGTTTAACATATGAATTTTATACTAGGATAAATTAGAATATGATAACTATCCGTATGTCACCGGGACGTGACAATTATAATAAAATTTTATCAACCATTACATACCATATTTAATCATTCAAACATGGTTATTTCGCAATACATTCGAATATCGATGATTATTGGAAGTCATAAATATCCAATTGAATTATAAAATTAGCATAATTCGATGATTCAGTATGATTGACGACAGTGAATAAAATAATCAGTAGATATTTTTAAAGTCGAAAAACAATTGATTTTTGTCCAAAAACGAAAAATAGTGAATAAGTACGGAGAATGGAGAACCATTATATCTCATTTTAGGTCACTGCCATTCACGAGGAAGAAATTTCGAAGTTTTTAAGAATTGTGGAAGCTCGTGGATAGTTCGAAAAATGATGGAATAAATAACTATAACGGTGAAAATTCAAACAATTCTCAGATAACTCCGAAACTGAAAGTTTTTGAAAATGTGAAAGATCTCTTAGTTGACTTCTTGGTGACTTCCTATATACGCTACTTACATATAACTCCATAGAGTGTCCCACTTCGTAACAATTATGAGTCATTATGAAGTTTTTTACATTTTTATGGAATACTACACTCGATAAATACAATTAGAACAAGATCTCCCTATTAACCATTTCATTTACTCTTTACGTGAATTTCAATAAGTTTTCGTAGACAGAAATAACAGATCAATAATAACTATATCTAAACAAATACATTTCTCGTTTGTAAACAAACAACATAACCCGTGAATTTTAGAGATGCTCAGTCACGCGCATATGACCGCCTGTCAGCAAGTTCTTTTGGAGTAGCAGATATTTATAGGATACCGATAGGTTCCCGATACCAGAGACCCCGAAATTCTTTAGGGCCGGAACCTTAAAATTATGAATGCAATATATCTATATACATGGAAGTTCAAATTCCCCGCCCTGAGGAATTTTAGGGTCCCCAGTATCGGATACCTACCGGATAGGTATCCGGTACCCCAAATAAACTTATTATGTACGACCATTCGGTCGAAAAAATTGTTCGGCCCGAAGTCACCCGGCATCGGCGATGGGTACGCCGACATCGTACCCCGATATCGGCATGATGTCGGGGATGTAAAGCTTTTGTATCGGTCCGAAGTTCGAACCGATATGGCGGCCCAAAATCGTTCGCCGACATTTAAATGCCGAAGTGGGCCCGATATATATATTGAAGGTTATGTTTTCGTTTTGCTTTTCATTTTTATGTATAAAATAAAAACGTGTATGAATAATGAACAAAAATCATACAGTATGCTATACAAACGTTTTTATTTTCGGACAGCCGATATCGGGCCAACTTCGGCCGGCCGATATTGTATTGCCGAAGCAGGCTACCGATCTCGGGACGACATCGGCCGAATGTCGCATTTTCGAAGTTGAATATACAGGCGCCCGATATCGGGCCGATATGCGCCGAAGTTTCCCTGACTGTTTTTTCGACCGGGCCTGAGAACAGCAGACGATAGGTATGCCTTTTGAGTATTTTTCGCTGTCATCATTGGAAACAAGACAAAATATAAAAATTAATTTTGACATCGTTTCACAAATAAAATAGACAAATACATGATCAAAGCAATTCGTTTCTGTACAAGTTGTATCATAAGCAACGATATTACTATAATTTTCTGCTAAGAAAATTATCATTCAAGAGTGTCCCTAATAGAAACACTTCGAAACGTTGAACAGTGTTCCCGCGAGGTCACCTGCAATGATAATGGGTGGGAAAAATGTTTGTGACATGTGAGTGTTTTCAGAGGTTAGATGTTGCACATCAAAAACTTATGTTCATTCATGTTTTTTTCTTCATAAGATTGAACTTCCCATGACTATTCTTCGAAGAACTGCGCCCAACCTTCGAAAAATTGAACTGCGTAATTAATATTTTGTATGTTAATTGCAGGATCAATTACAACATAAACTCAAACCCCCTGTCACCTCGTCACTTTATACGTTTGTGACAAAAGGAATTGTTGACAAATGAGCGTTACGCAAGTATTTCATTTAGGTCCAAGTCAAAGTAAGCTACTTCATACTACTTTATATTTTTACCCAGACAACATTTTCCATCCCTGGAAAGTCCCTTGAGGTTCCCACAAAAGTCGCAGAGTCGTCCAAGTGAAGTTGTGATTTTATTGGAGCGTTTTCGATGCCGGCGTCGAGTGTCGATTAGCCACGTGACCGGATTCAAAGCCAGCGCGGCGACGCCATTCTTTGGTGTCGACGACGCTCTAGCATTAACGCTATGTCAACGCTTACAGATGATCACAAATAATCACGCGGAAAGCAAGATCACGGCGTTACGAAGAAAGTTAGTTTCATTCCAACTTCTAGCGTCTGCAACTCTGGTGTTAAAACATGGTCACGTAACCCATCAATGATCGACGCTGGCGTCGAAAACGCTAGCATGTGTGACATTAGTCCTTGGAAAAACGTTATTCTTTTTTATTTTTCGATTTGATCGAAATTATCCCATTCATTCACTTCATTTCGGGGCCCAGGATTTACTTTTATCGAGTGTTAAATTTGTTTTTATAAGGACAACCACTCACAAGTTAATTTTTTTTCAGCTTATTTGAATATATTTCAAAATCATCGTTTTCTATTTGGAGTCCCGTCGGAACGTAAGTTTCTTAAGCCTACTCTTAAGTTTCAGAGGAAATAGTTACTAGTGGTAACTCGAACGTAGAAACGTTCAATTGCATAGGAATGTTGAATTTTCTGGAGAATTTGCTTCCGGGATGCAAAATTCATTGTGTTAACAGAGATCAACTGTATCAACAACTGGAATTCTCGACAATTTTCATCACCGTCGAAAATTTCCGCATGAAGAACCGAAATTAATACCGATTTCGGTTCGACGTTGATCGGTGGAAAATTCCGCCTGGCGACCCTGTTCAAATTATTTTACAAGGTCAACGTGGTAAGTGCGCAACACATATATTTATCCCAGGTTTGTGGCGTAGAAACGTGGTTTTCCGACCAGAGCCCGTTCTATTGGCGATCCTGCCAGGATTGATCGTCTCATGAGTTTTTTTATTACTTTTTGGAAATTATGATCGTTCGCAAGGTTTCCAAGAGCTGTAAGGTAAACAGTAAAGCGTAAATAATTTGCTCACATTCTCCAAATCGGAAAAGCAAGCATGAATCAAGAATAAAGAGAACCAGAGTGTGAGTGTGAATGAGTGTATATCGTGATAAAACTCACAACAAGTTTGAAACTCGAGTCACGGTAACACTCTAGTAATTGATTATTACATTCGATTTGTTTGCGCGCAAATTCGCGTTATTTTTATTCTTCATTAAACACAAAAGGAAAAGGAGTCCGAGCCTCATGCACCTTTCATAGGTACTACACTGCCGTACAAAATTTCATTTCATTCGAGGGGCAGCCCTGCTTGTCGTCTGGAAGAGCATTGCGCTTCCCCGTTCCCCTCTCCTCCACTAGCACGCATCATTCTCTTGTGTCGACTCGTACATTCAACAACGCTCTCCACGACTATCCACTTAAATATAAAAAATTTGTTACAACGTTAGTTTCCTCTAGAGTCCCTTAAAAACAGAGTCCGGCCACGGGCCTGAAACATGGCCGCCGTTTGTCAATGTGTGTGTGAATCGATGTGAACAGTGCATGTCAACAATAATATCAACCAAAACAAAGTCGAGGAGTGATTAT
>JAPYZK010000948.1:0-21194 GCA_030522785.1 Platygaster equestris | reverse complement strand
AAATCCCCTGACAAAGAGGATGCAACTTTCAAAGGTTGCAGTTGGGTTGCAGATTTCTTAAATATAAAAATGAGATTTTGCAGCAATTTCACGCGAGACATAGCATACATTATTCGTATTTTATCATTTTAAGTTAAATCCGAACAATAAAATTATCAAATTCTGCCTCTAATTGTCATGTTTGATCATTAATTGCCGATATCATTTATGTCACAGTTTGATCATTAGAAATGTTGATTTATCATTAAATAGCTAAAAATCATCATATTATCATTAATTATATCTTTTTATTAATATAGTTCATTTTTTATAGGGTTTATAAATAGGGTTTGTAAATACCTCACAATTGATATCACAACAATTCATGAAATAACCGTGGAGACACGATGAAAGGTAAGAAAACATTTATAACAATTAATGTTTATAGTATTTTATTAGAAGCTAACAAGTAAGAGAGTTGCAGAATTACAACTGAACCTACGCTTGTATAATTCGTAACGTTTTTTTGGGTAGTGAAAGAGGTTACATCGGCAATGTCTATCTATTTTTTCGATTTGCCTGTCTTTTTGTATGAATGACATGTTTTGAGAAATTCCAAAGGCCGACCAGCAGTTTTACGTGCCACTGGCATCTGAATTTCTGTCATCATCCTGCACTAGATAAACACTAAACATGTAAAACACTAAAAACACTAAACATGTCATTCATACAAAAAGACAGGCAAATCGAAAAAATAGATAGACGTAGCCGATGTAACCTCTTTCACTACCTGAAAAAACGTTACGAATTATCCAAGCGTAGGTTCAGTTGCAATTCTGCAACTCTTACTTGTTAGCTTCTAATAAAATACTATAAACATTAATTGTTATAAATGTTTTCTTACCTTTCATTGTGTCACCGCGGTTATTTCATGAATTGTTGTGATATCAATTGTGAGGTATTTCCTGTCGGAAGGAAGTGGTGCTTTGATTTGCAAATATTGACTTTTTTTCACGGAAACTGACCGAAACGTTCTTATGGAATTAAATGTGATATTATCAATCACACTGATGTCATATCATCATTCTTTAAATTATTATATGTATATATTTAAATATTATATTTCCGGAGTTTTTGAGAATTTTTACAACTTCTCAAAACTTCTAAAATTGTGGAAAATTGTTTTTGAAAATTGCTAGAAATTCTGTAATTTTTGTGAATTGTTGAAATTTTTCAAATTTTGTTGAATTTTTGAAAGTGTTCAAAATTTTTTGGAATTTTCGAAATTCTCCAAAATTTCCAAAATTTTGGAAATTATTGAAGTTTTTGGAAATTATTTAATTTTTGGAAATTGTTGGAATTTTTTTTTTTTTTTTGTAAAATTTAAAAATATTTTCCGAAGTCTTGAAAATAGTTTAAATTTTTTCAAATAGCCCAAATTTTTGAGAATGTTCAAAATTTCCAAAATTGATGAAAATTGTTGAAGTTCTCGAAAAATTTTGTTAATCATGTAATTTTTGGAAAGTGTTGGATTTTTTTCAATTTTATGGAATTTTTGAAAATTTTCTGAAATTTTGAAAATGGTTAAAATTTTTGAAAATTTTTGGAATTGTTAAGAATTTCCAAAATTTATGTCTAAGTTTTCGGGAATATTTAGAAATCATGTTATTCTCAAAAACTTCCGACATTTCTGAAAATATATGCGGATTTCGTGAAGATTTTTAAAATTCTTTGAAATCTTCGGCAATCTTCAGCAGGGCAAAAGTTTCTATTTCTGAATGTATAGATTTGGATTTCTAGTTTGACGTATTCAAATTTCTAAAAGTACAAATTTCCAAATTTCATATCCTGTAAATTCCCTACATTGCAATTTTTTGAAATTATGTTTGATAAATATAATGATAATGTAATTTTTATCAGTTTATGCACATTTTTTAGATGTCGCTATGCGAAGTTCTGGAACCGCTCGACTACGAAGATTTTTTGAGTCAACACCAAGCAGTTTTGGATAGAGACCCATTGAAACAAATTTTAGATTTTCCTCCCGGAGATGTTGAACTCAAAGTCATCAAGAGAAAAATAAAAACTGAAGATCCCATAGTTCCTGTTGAGCCAGTGTAAGGATTAAAATCATTGTCCGAAAAGTACAAACCAAGACAAGAATTTGGATGAAAATAAAAATGAATACTTCGAATTGATTGTTACATACTCAGAAACTTTCAAAAAATGTATTTTTTTGAGTAATTGGAAATGTTCTTAAAAAATTCAAAACTAACTTCAATCGATGATTTTGATTAGAGAAATAATTATTTTGGAAATGTAAGGAGATGAGCTTATTTTCGTTACAATTTGCTGTGTGTTGTATCATGAAAAAATGATGTTTTATTTTTTGTAATAGGGACAGCGTATCGCCGTACGTTAAAAGATGCATAGACAACTTTTCATCGGATTGGCAAGTGATCCACCGAAAAGTCAAAGGAAAAGCGTCGCCGATCGCCCGAGAAAGATTGGTTTTAGACACTTTGAAGCAAGACTTTGAGGTGTGAAATTAGTTACAATGTTTTTCTTACATGATAAGAATAAGAACATTTTCAATACTTGAGTTCAAATATCTAAAAATTATGAAATTTAATAGTGTATAAACCTGAAAAAAGTTTATAAATCTTTTTTTTGAGAATTCTGAAAATTTTGAGGAACTTAAACATTTGAAAAATTACAAGGAACTTGAAAACTGAACATTTCACGGAATTTGAGAATGTTAAATTTTCGAAAATGTCAATAATTTGTAAATTTTCAAAAATGTTGACATCTTCCAGAATTATACATAATGTTAAATTTTCGAAAATTTCAATAATTTGTAAATTTTCAAAAATGTTGACATCTTCCAGAATTATACATATTCTGACAATTTGAAAAACTGTCAAATTTCGATAATCCCAAAACATTTGTAAAAATGTCAAAAAATGCTTTAATTTCGAAAGGTTGAACATCTTTGAAAATTTTATTAATTTGGAACATTATGTCATAATTTTGAAAATTTTCGGATATCTTCTAAACGTTTTATTCCTCTCGCTCATGAACATTTTTTACTTTACCCCTATATAATTTCGTATATGAAGTGTTCCACTTAAAAATCGTTGACATGAATTGACAGGTTGATCAGAATGGAACAAACGGTACCGGATCTCCCAACGAAGATGATCACATGTCGAACTGCAGCGACACTCCTCGAGGTTCCTGGGCCAGTCTAGATCTTCGGCATTCCCAGCACGATCCTTTATTACCTAATTTACTGGAGCGCGTTAGTCCCGAAACAGTCGATCAAATAAACGAGCAAAAACGATTAGAAGATCGTCAAGTGAGTCAACTGAGCAACCAAGGCACCAAATAACTGAAGACGAAAAAAAAATCCAAAAATTAGCATCAATCTTGGAAAATTCTTCTAAACTGAAAGATTTTCGAAAAAAACAAAAAAAAAAAAATTGCATTTTGAAATCCCAAAATGTTAAAATTCCGATGTTGAAACTCAGCGATTCCGATGTTATTTTTTAAAACTTATTTTTATTTTTGTTAACTCCAAAAATATTATTCAATTTCTTATTGAATACATGATGAATAATATATAATAATAATATGTATATAATAATATAATATTATTTTTTTATTATGTTTTATTTTTTTATTTACCACTATTTTTCCCGTTTTTCATAAGAACAGAAAATTATTTTATCTAATAATGAATCTTTATCTCTTAATATAAATGATAATTATTATCATTTTTTTATTATTTATTATTTTTTTTATACCACCATTTTTTCGGTTTTCCTGTTCTTATCCCTTCGATTTTCCATTTTTTCCCGTCGGTCACAAGCTCGAAATCACTTTTGGGAATCGGGGAATTTTTTCCGAAGAAATTCATCAGAAAAAATTTCTGACCCTGCCGGGATTCGAGAACCCGGGCCCTACGGACTGGTAGCCAGTTGGCGTAACCACTGATCCCCCAGTCCGCCTTTTTTTATTTTTTCATTCTATTTATTCATACGTTGTTATATCGATAATATCATTTATATATAGTTCATTTTCGATGAAATTTTTTAAATTTTTTAAATTAGTCGGTATCAAACATTTTTTAGGAAGCTTTGTTTCCGCTGTACGCACCCCCGACATCCCCGGACGACGAATGGCAAGAGATAAGTCCGGCGCTCGAACCGACCGAGCCATTCGCTCATAAAATATTCATAAAGTGTCTACAGCTGAAGCTTGAATTGGAAGTTGAGCCGATATTCGCTATTATGGCTTTGTACGACGCCAAGGAGAAAAAGAAGGTATCGGAGAATTTTTACATGGACATGAACTCCGAGGGCCTCAAGAGGATGCTGGGAAATCACGTGGCTTACAGCGATGGAAGTACTTTGGCCAGAAGCTGCATCATGAGCATCAGCAAACCGAGCCCGGATTTGTTTCTCGTCGTTCGACTCGAAAAAGTTCTACAAGGGGATATCTCGGAGTGCGCCGAACCCTACGTGCGAGATGACAAGAACAAGGACAAGGTCGGGAAATGACTGGTCGCTTATGGGAATAGTTTTGATTCTGCAGGAGTTTTTGTGCGTTACTGTATACGCGATTTTTTTTCTAAGGGTTGAAAAGGAGGATTTTTTAATTTTAATTGTTTTGAAATTTGAAATTCTGAAGAATTAGAATTTCGTACTTTTCTTTTAGAAGCAAGCACGTAGCCAGGGAGGGGGCTTAGGGGGCTGAAGCCCCCTACGAAATTCTGGAAGATTTGGAAAATCTAGCACATTGCAAAAAAGTATATTTTGAACAAAATAGTAGAACAATACTGATTTTCACGAGTGTGAAAGTTTTCGAGGAACTTGATAATTTTTAACATTTTCAACATTTTGAGGTTTTCAACAATGTTGGGAATTTTCAGAGTTTGGGGGATTTCGAGGATTTTATAAGTTTTTAGAAGTTTGAAAATATTTGAAATTTCAACAATTTTGAAAATTTCGAAGTTCTGAAAAAGTTTGAAAAATTTTGGAAATTGATAATATTTTCATGATAATGGTTGAAATAACGATAATTTTACGAATTTCTGACATTTCTAGAAACTCAATAATTTAGAATATTGTTAACATTTCGATATTTTTGAAAATTTTAAGAATTTTTAAAGTTTAAAGTATTTTGAGGATTTTGGAGGTTATTGGAATTTTGAATAGTTAGAGAATTTCAAAATTTTCGTAAAATTTAGCGATTTGTAAAAGTTTAGAAAATTGTGAAAATTTGAAATATTTTCGTAATTCTTTATATTACGAAAATTTTACGAATTCTTCACATTTCGAGAAACTTGATTATTTGGAACATTTCGAGATTTTTAATAATTCAGAGAATTTCGAAAGTTTGTAGTATTCTGAAAATTTTCAGAATCCCAAAAATTTTCAGAAATTTCAGAGATTAAAAAAAGTTCCGAAAATCTTGAGAATTAAGGCAGTTTTCATAATTCTTAAAATTGTAAAAATTTTACAATTTTCTAAAATTTCGAGAAACTTTGTTTAGTTGAAAAATTTTTAATATACTTCAAGATTTTCGATTATTTTGATAAATTTCAAATTTTAGGGGATTTTGAAAATTTTCAAACTGTTGGGAATATCCGAACTTTTCAGAATTTGAAAATTCCATAAATTACAGAGTTTTGAAAAAGTTTTAAAAATTCTGAAAAGTTACGATACTTCCGTAATTATTGAAATTCCGAAAATTCAACGAATTTCTGAAACTCTGAGAAACTTGATAATTTTGAACAATTCGAACACTTCAAGATTTCCAACGATGAAATAAATCTTCAAAGTTTGGTGTATTTCGAGAATGTCAAAAGTCCACAGATTTTTCACAATTTTTCAATTAAACATCCATAATTAAACGTCTTTCGAAATAAATTTCGTATCATTGCCCTAGTCGAATAAAAAAACTGTATTGTTTTGAAGTATCAAATTTTCAAAACTGCGTTATTGAAAATATTGGCTTTTTGTCGGAGGGGGGGGGGGAGGTATTTTCCTCTTGCCCTTCTCAGTTCGAATATCCCTTTGCACCAGGTACTAAAATTCCAATTTTTCCCAAGGGTTGAAAAGGAGAATTTTCGAGTTTTAGTCGTTTTGAAGTTTGAAATTCTGAAGAATTAGAAAAGTATACAATTCTATAACTAAACATCTTTCGAAATAAATTTCGTATCATTCTACTAGTCGAATCAAAAAACTATTCTTTTGAAGTATCAAATTTTCAAAACTGCAGAATTGAAAATATTAGCTTATTATCGGGTGGGAAGGGGGGGGGGGGTATTTTCCCCTTGCCCCTCTCACGTCGAATATCCCTTCACACCAGGTACTAAAATTTCAATTTTTTCAAGGTCAGAGCAGCAGCGGTCGTCGCTTGTGAACGTCTTGGTCGTTACCGAATGCCCCTCGCCTGGACGGCCATCTATCTTTCTGGGGTCATCGGGGGCGGTGAAAATTCGGAAAATTCCAGTGGAAGCGCCGGTTCCTTGGACCGAAAATGCGGGGGCTTGGAGCAGTGGCGAAAAAAAGTGGAAACCCCCACTCGCCGCGGTTCCTTGGAACGCCGGAGCTCCGACAAACGACGTAGCTGGTCTCCTGATGATTTCGCTAACTGCCTCGAGACCTTCCGGCCCATCACCCTCACGGTCTCCAGTTTTTTCAAGCAGGAAAGCGAGAGACTCCGGGACGAAGATTTGTACAAACTTTTGATCGAACTTCGCCGACCTGGATCGAATTTGAAGAGACTCAAATGTTTGCCGGGGATTTTGAAACTCGACTTGAGCCCGAAACCGGAGGAACTGCCGAGGTGTTTGGATCCGGATTTGAGGAGATTGATTCCGTATCCTGATGAAAAAAGTCGACCCATTAAGGAAATTTTGGAGTTTCAGAATGAGGCTGTGTCGCCGGATTTGACGTACCGGAATTTGTTGTACGTTTATCCAAAGGTGAGTATGAAGTGAGTTGATGTGGATTGGACTTTTGGGTTATTTTCGTGATTCTTGAAATTTACGAAATTTTTGAAATTAACAACATTTCCATCATTCGCAGAATTTTTGAAAAATTTCGGAATCTCCCTAGTGATTCTAGTTTTTATAAAAACCTTATAAAAAATTTTTGTAAGGTCGGTTTTATTAAAGTTTTGTAAAATTAGCATTTTTTATAGTGGTTTTGTACAAGTTTTATGGAAAAATATTTTTGTATACAAATTTTTTTTCAACATTTTTTAAATATGCAAAAATTTTTCTAACGATTTTTGGATCATTTTGCTAATGTCTATATACCATTTTTCATCAGTTTATGAGGCTGTAGCTTAAATTTCGTTCCGAAAGAAATTAAAAATTTTTTGGAGGTAGCGGAATTTTAACTTGCGACCTTTGCATCAGAAATCCGATAGTCAACTTTCTTGTCCATCAAAGCTATGACAATTTGGATGTTTATTTTCAATTTAAGTTAAAGAAGTTTCGAATTCTATAAAATCATATGTTTTTACGTTTTGTACTTGCTAAAAAACGTTATGAACATGATTTTCTATTCCCTTGTGTAATAAAAACGTATCAAATATTACTACAAGAGAAATTCCTTGTATCAGGAAAGTTTTTTCTATAAAAATATGAAACTTTTCATAAAAATCGCGAAGTTTTTATAAAAATAAAGGGTCTATAAGAAAATTTAGAGGCTTTCAATTGTTTTTATAAAAAAACAGCTGAATTGTATGAAAATTTTGACAGATTATATAAAAAAAAGTTTTCTTATAACGTTTTTATAAAACCACTTTATAAAAATCGAAAATTTTATATAACTTTCATAAAATCGACCTTATAAAAAAAAAGAATTTTCATGAACAATTCACTTATTTTATAAAAATTTTGCCTGTTTTTATAAAAACTACAATCACTAGGGCTCCACGTTTGTGAAACTTCAAAATTATTGTAATTCATAAAATTTACGAAATTTTAAAATTATAAAAGTTTCAAAAATTTTCAAAGTCTTGAAAATGATTAATATTTTTATAATTTTTGCATTTTTTTAATTGTTTAAATTTCCAATAACACAAGTTTTCTGAAAATATTTCCAATGTTTTGGATAATTTGTTCTAAATAAATAATTTACGTTATAAAAATTGACAACTTTCAATGCAAATCGCGAAAATATTAATAATATTAATAATTATAGTCAAAAAAATATTTTTTATTTCTCACAGGAAGTAAATTTTAGTTCGAGAACAGGCTCCGCTCGAAATATCGCGGTGAGAATCCAATTGATGGGCGGAGAACAGGAAGCAGATGCGTTGACCAACATTTTCGGGAGATCCTCTTGTCCTGAAATGGCACACGAAAATTTCACGACTGTTTTGTATCACAACAAAAATCCGAATTTTTATGACGAGGTCAAGATTCGACTCCCAGCTGATTTAAACGACAAGCATCATCTGCTTTTCACGTTTTACCATATAAGTTGCCAGAAAAAAGCCGAGCAACCAAACGTGGAAACTCCTGTAGCGTACACGGTAAGGTATTTTTAATACGTTGTGTTATTATTATTTATTAATGACATGGTGTTATTTTTTATTAAGATGAATACTTTTTTTCAATATTTTCAATAATTCTTGATAATATTACGAAAATTTTAGGAATTCTTCACATTTCGAGAAACTCGATAATTCGGAACATTTCGAGGTTTTTAATAATTCAGAGAATTTCGAAAGTTTTTAGTATTTCAAACTTTCAGGATTCCAAAAATTTTCAGAAATTTCAGAGATTAAAAAAAGTTTCGAAAATCTTGAAAATTAAGGCAGTTTTCATAATTCCTAAAATTGTAAAAATTTGACAAGTTTTTAAAATTTTGAGAAACTTTTGTTTAGTTGGAACATTTTTAATATATTTCAAGATTTTCGATTATTTTGATAAATTTCAAAGTTTAGGGGATTTGGAAAATGTTTAAACTGTTAGGAATTTCCGAACTTTTCAGAATTTAAAAATTCCATAAATTTCAGAGATTTGAAAAAGTTTTGAACATTCTGAAAAGTTACAATACTTCCGTAATTATTGAAATTCCGAAAATTCAACGCATTTCTGAAACTCTGATAAACTTAATAATTTTGAACATTTCGAACATTTCCAGATTTCCAACGATGAAATAAACCTTCAAAGTTTGGTGTATTTCGAGAATTTCAAAAGTCGACAGATTTCTTAGAATTTTATGATTAAACGTCCATAATTATTTATTATTTATTAATAACATGGTGTTATTTTTTATCATGATAAATAGTTTTTTTCAACATTTTCAATAGTTGGTTGTAAGCAAATTAAGCAGTTTAGAACAATTTTGCAGTATGTATATTCTTAAGATTTACGGAGGATTTTGGAAATAGATGAAATATTAGATTCAAGTTAGAAAATTACCGAAAATCGTAGTAATTTCAAGAAGCTAATGAATCATCGTTTTTTAGTGGTTGCCGCTGTTGCGAGACAGTCATTTACAATCGGGAGAATTCAATTTGCCAGCCATGTTAGATCCACCTCCAGCTAATTATTCTTACATAGCACCAGATGTGATGTTGCCTGGTACTAGATGGGTCGATGCTCATAAAGGTGTTTTCACTGTAATTGTGGATCCGGTTTCCAGCGTGCACCCGCAAGACAAATACATCGATAGGTGGGTAATTCCATTAATTGCAGCCCGATGAAATTCCATATGAAATTGAAGTTAATTTCGAATTGCTATCTAATTCATGGCACAACAAAATTTCTATCGTCCTAATTTAATAAAGCGATATACGTATTCGCGATCGGAGTCATTTTATTGTTTTCTTATTGTGAGAAAATGACCGTTATCAAACATGCTTTTTTAGATCGGGACGGCAGATAGAAAAGAAAAAACGTTTGTTTTTGGTTAAAAAAAAATTATTCGAAGAAAATATCACGAAAAATGTTCAAATAAAATAGTCTCAAAATTTTCAATACTATTCAAATCTTCGAAATTTTGAAAAATTGCGTAGTCTTCTGAATCTACAAAATGCTGAAAATGTTTAAAATGTGCAAAATCTTCAAGATTTTCAAAATCTGGAAAATTTGCCGAATTTTCAAATATTTTAAAATTGCTAACATGCCTAAAACCTTTTAAATTCTCAAAATTTTGATAGTTCTTGAAATTTTCGAAAATTTTGAAATTTTTTATATTGTGAAAATGTTTGATAGCATCGCAGTCTCCAGAAATTTTGGAATCGTTAAAATTTTCCAAAGCTCAAATACTTCGAAATTTCTAACGTTTTTAAAGTCTTTGAAATTCTGAAAATTTTGATAGTTCTTTAAATTGTCGAAAATTTTCGATATCATCGCAATCTACAGAATTTTCGGAATCTCTCAAATTTGCCAAAGCTCAAATACTTTGAAATTTTTAACGTTTCTGAAATCTTGAAATTCTCAAAATTTTGATAGTTCTCAAAATTTTTTGAATTGTTAAAATTTTCGATATCATCGCAATCTCCAGAATTTTCGGAATCCTTAAAAATTTGCCAAAGCTCAAATACTTCGAAATTTCTATCGTTTCTAAAATCTCTAAAATTCTCAAAATTTTGATGTTTCTTGAAATTTTCGAAAATTGAAAAATTTTTTAAACCGTGAAAATGTTCGATTTAATCGCAATTTCCAGAATTTTCGTAATCCTTAAAATTTGCCGGAGCTCAAATACTTCGAAATTTCTAACGTTTCTAAAATCTTTGTAATTCTCCAAATTTTGATAGTTCTTAAAATGTTCGAAAATTTTAAAATTTTTTAAATTGTGAAAATTTTCGATATCATCGCAATCTCCAGAATTTTCGGAATCTTGAAAATTTGCCAAAGCTCAAATATTTCGAAATTTCTAACGTTTCTAAAATCTTTGAAATTCTCCAAATTTTAATAATTCTTATAATGTTCGAAAATTTAAAAATTTTTCAAATAAAATTGTAAAAATTTCCGATATCGTCGCGATCTCCAAAATTTTTGCAATCCCTAAAATTTGCCAAAGCTGAAATACCTCGAAATTTCTAACGTTTCTAAAATCTTTGAAATTCTCAAATTTTGATAGTTCTTGAAATGTTCAAAAATTAAACAATTTTTCAAATTGTGAAAATTTTCGATATCATCGCAATCTCCAAAATTTGCGGAATCCTTAAAATTTGCCGAAAATGCCGAAAATTTGCCATTTTTTCAGATTCCTGTCATTATGCGGTTCCCTCGAACTCGGCCAAGTCTCGCCCCGAATCGGCGAAGCGGGAATGGAATCGGAGCTAAAATCCGCTCTTTTGGAATTGTCGTCGACTTCGCCCTCGGCGCTTATTCGCTGCATGCCCCAGTTGTTGGATCTTCTCATTTCCTTGCTCGTACGACCGCCGACTTTGCCAACGCAGCCAATTAACATCGCCGCCACAGTTTTCGAAGCCATCGGTCTTTTGGTGCGAAACGTTACGAACTTGCCGGACGGCCAGGTGGACGCGTACAATCGACATCCTTTGCTGGCCACGTACACCTCGTACCAGTGCACCATACCGTCGTTCAACGCGACTTCCTGCGGCGTCGTCAGGGCCCAGAGCAATCCAGATCTCCCCATTGAAGATGTCGAGATGGAGATCCACGCGCGCGCTCTCGATAGAACAGCTTCGATGAGACAGGAATCGCCGCTTTTCAACAGTCACCAGAGCAGGAGGCTCTTGCACGAGGAGCTGGCGCTTCATTGGGTCGTTTCGACGAGCCAGGCACGGGAATTGGCGATGACTTATTCTTGGTGGGTATTTTTTTTGGCGGATAGATTGTGTAAGAAAAAATTTGTGTGTTTTGGGACACGTGGTAAAAGTAGAATAGTATGGGGGATTTCGGACGATATGTGAAATTATGGGTTCTTATGAACATAATTTCAGAAATTTTTTAAATACTAGAACGTCAGTTATTTCGAAATTTTCAAAATTTTTCAAACTGCGTAATGTCGATTGTTTGAAATGTTATGGAAATGTCTAGATAAAGTGATTCGAATTCGGAAGTTGTAAAAATGTTGGAAATTTCGAGATATTTGAAAATTTGGAAATTTTCAACAGTTTGGCAAATTTTCGAGATTTCGAATGTTTGAGAAATTTCGAAGATTTAAAAAATTTTGAATATTTGAAAAACTATCGAAATTTTGATACTTTTGATAATTTTTGAAATTTTGAGAATTGAGAAGATTTTGATCATGTTTGTAATTTTGAAATATTTGCACAATTGGCAAATTTTAAGGATGCCGTAAATTTGGAAATTTTTAACAGTTTGGCAAATTTTTGAGATTTCGAATGTTTCAGAAATTTCGGAGATTTAAAAAATTTTGAATATTTGAA
The DNA here is from genome assembly GCA_030522785.1 of Platygaster equestris. NCBI lineage: Eukaryota > Metazoa > Arthropoda > Insecta > Hymenoptera > Platygastridae > Platygaster > Platygaster equestris. The sequence continues at coordinate 8,819 of JAPYZK010000948.1, read as the reverse complement.
GAACTATCAAAATTTTGATACTTTTGATAATTTTTGAAATTTTGAGAATTTAGAAGATTTTGATTCTGTTAGTAATTTTGAAATATTTGCACAATTGACAAATTTTAAGGATGCCGTAAATTTGGAAATTTTTAACAGTTTGGCAAATTTTCGAGATTTCGAATATTTTCGAAATTTTGAAGACTTAAGAAATTTAAAATATTTGAATAACTATCGAAATTTTGATAATTCAAAAGATTTTGATTATGTTAGTAATTTCAAAATATTTGCAAATATGGCAAATTTTAAGAATGCCGAAAATTTCAAAATTTTGAAGATTTCGAAAGTTTTTTAAATTTTAGAGATTCTGATGATTACGAACATTTTTAAATTTAAAGGGATTTGAAAAATATCAAAAATTTTGAGAATTACTAAAATTTCATAAATTAGGAAAACTATTAAAATTATGAGAATTCGAAAGATTTTGAAAATGTTAAAAATTTCGACATATTTGACGATTTCATCAATCATTAAGGATGCCCCAAATGTCAAAGTTCCACAGATTTTATAAGTTTCCAAAAATTTGTAGATTTCGAAATTGCAATATTCCAAAATTCGCAAATGTAAAAATTCCGAAAATTTTGTAAATTCTATAAATTCAATTCCATAATTCTGAAAACTGTACTCATTTCAAATATTCTGTCATTATTTCGAAAAGTTTCAAAACTTCAAACACGTTAAATATCTTCTCAAAATTTTCTCTCGAACATTTTTCAGTTTACCCCCTATTATCTATTACCCCCTACTATCTTCGTACATGAAATGTTCCACTTGAAAATCCCACTCTCGACGAAACGTAAACAATCACCCTCCCTCGTTCCACCCGAAAACAGGTTCTTCCTCGAACTCATAGTCCGCTCGATGGCCATGATGCTGTCCGAAATGAAAGCCCTGGACTCGCCCCGGAAGACCCGTTTCTCCCCCCAATTCTGCGACGACGTCGCGACCCTCGTCGCGGCCCTCACCTCCGAAGCCGTCACGCGTTCCGCGAAGGATCCGAAAGTCTCCTCCAACCTCATATCCAGTCTCGGCAACTTCCTCTCCGACCTGCTCTCCATCATGGACCGGGGATTCGTGCTGTCCCTGCTCCGCGCCAGCTGTTGCTCTCTCTGGGACGCCTCGATGCACATGGCCGACGCGGTCGCCCTTTTCGCCCTGAAGCTCGACCTGGTGCGCACCGTCTGCTCCCACGAGCACTACGTGTCCCTGAACCTCCCCTTCGGCACGGGATACACTTCCGGTTCGGCCCCGGCGTCGCCGAGTCCGTCGACCGGGAGTTCCGGGAGCCTGATTTCCACCCTGGTGCCCGGCGAACGTGCCAGGTTCGCCGAGCTCAGCCAGGAATTCCGACAGCAGCATTTCCTTGTCGGACTGGTGCTATCCGATCTCGCGAGCACCTTGGAAATTCCAAGCCCAGTTCTTCAGAATAAAGCCATCAACACACTTCGCTACCTTATGGGCTCCCATGACGTCGATCCCAGATACGCGGATCTGTCGGCCAAAGCGAGAGTCGCGGCTCTGTATCTCCCGCTGCTGAATATTTTGATGGACGCGCTTCCGCAACTCTACCATTGGGATTCGAAAGACAAAAGCGTGTATCCAGAAGACTCGGGTTCAATCACGCAATCCGTGGCCCTGGCGATAGCGGGGGGGACGAATTTCGAGAACTCCGGGTCTCAGTGCAGGGTGTCTCTGAGCTCGGATGCCACGAGGCATCTGTTGGTTTGTGGGCTGTGGTTGCTGAAGGGGTTGGAGAAGTCGGCTTTGACCCAGTGGTGCACGGAACTGACGCCCAGGAGGGTATTGGACCTTCTGCAGGTGCTGAACATCGCGACCGCGGCGTTCGAGTACAAGGGGAGGAAGGCGATTAAGAGGCTGCAGTCTCAGGCTTCCACGACGAGCGATATCAGGTCGAGGTTGGAGGATGTCATTTTGGGACAGGGCAGCGCCAGGAGCGAGATGATGATGAGGAGGAAGGAGAGGGGCAGCGGGGACAAGCTCAGGTGGAGGAAGGACCAGATGGCTTATAGGTGGGAGATGTTTGTTTGTTGATTGGTTTTTAACACTGTTTTTACGCTTTGGGGATTTTTTCACGCAAGTTGAGAAAGGAAAACTTTGATTTTATTCATTTTGAAAGTTATTTTTAAATAATTGAAGCGAACAACGAAATTTGAAAATATTGTACATTTTGAAAATCATTTAATTGATTAAAGGTTTATAAGTTGATTTTTTTTTTTAACTTTTTAACACTGTTTTTACTTTTTGGACGTTTTTTTACGCCAATTGAGAAAGGGAAACTTTGATGTAATTTATTTTGAAAGTTATTTCCAAATAATTGAAGTGAACAGCAAAATTTAAAAATGCATTTTGAAAATCACTTAATTGATTAAAGGCTTATAGGTTGGTGATTTTTTTTAAAATTACTTTTTAACACTATTTTCACTTTTTGGACGTTTTTTTACGCCCATTGAGAAAGGGAAACTTTGATGTAATTTATTTTGAAAGTTATTTTCAAATAATTGAAGTGAACAGCAAAATTTGAAAATACATTTCGAAAATCATTTAATCGATTAAAGGCTTGTAGGTTGATGATTTTTTTAAAATAATTTTTTAACACTATTTTTACTTTTTGGACATTTTTTACGCAAATGCAGAAAGGAAAACTTTGGTTCAATTCATTTTGAAAGTTATTTTCAAGTAATTGAAGTGAACGACAAAATTTGAAAACACATTTTGAAAATCATTCAATTGATTAAAGGCTTATAGGTATATTATATATATATATATTTTTGAATCACTTTTTAACACTATTTTCACTTTTTGGACGTTTTATTACGCAAATTAACACATGAAAACTTTGATTTAATTGATTTAAAAATTTATCTTCAAATAATTGAAGCGAACAACAAAATGTGAAAACACATTTTGAAAATCATTTTATTGATTAAGGTTTACCTTTTTTGGATCCGAGTCATCAATAAAAATAAGATAATAGTGAAAATTTGATTGATTTTGAGTTAAAAAAAGTAAGATGCTGTGAAAATTTAGGGAATTGAAAATTTTGTATATTACAGTGTTTATAGTACAACCAATTCGTGAAATTTCAATAATTAATCCATTTTATTTTTGCAAATTTGTAATTCTTGATAATGTTAAAAAATGCCTGGATATTCCTTATGTTATGAATCAGATTGTTATGAATTGTCCAATTAGAGCAAACGAACAACCGGAAGGACGAATTGTTGAACAAGACGCCCATATCGAAGGTGCTCTAGCAGCCGAAGCTTCTCTAGTCGTTTTGGATACACTCGAATCTGTGGTCCAAGCTGATGGCGGAAGTGGTTAGTTCTTCGCTTCCGGGATTCCTGTTTCTTGAAAGTTTCAGATGATATCAAAAAACAATTTAAGATAAAAAAAATGTACACAGTTTTTCCACATCGTTTTAAGAATATTATTCTAAAACTTTTTATTTTGAATTAGTTTGTATCCATTTTAATGCTAAATATTCGTGTTTTATACAAATAAAAATGTTTTATAATTTAGACACTCCGAAAGTTCGACATCGTAGAAAACGTTGAATTTCGAAGATTGTGGATTTGATGTTGACGAAACCAGTTTTAAAAATAAGGTTTACCGTTTCTACAGGAGCAGTTGTGAGCGGTGTTTTGAAAGTCGTTTTGAGGGCACTCGCGCGAAACCAAAGTACCTCCGTTTTGCAACACATGTTTAATACCCAAAGAGCCCTCGTTTTCAAGTACCACAGCGCATTGTTCGACGAAGAGAGCGAAAGATGCGGCGATCTTTGCTTGACATTACTCACGAGATGCAGCTCTCCGTTGAGCGTTATACGAAGTCACGCAGCGGCGAGTTTGTACCTCCTTATGAGGCAGAATTTCGAAATTGGAAACGTGAGCACAACTTGCGACCTGATTTTCATATTTTCGCGGATACTAAAGGAATTATAAATGTAACTAATTCCAAACTATATCGAAAACATGTATAAGAATTTACGTACGTTTTAGATGTATTTTAAATTGACTTGATTTTATGAATTGTGGGCAGTTAAAATAAATAATGTTATGAGTCAAACCATGTCAACTGTACCCATCATTTTCGATGAAAATCTAAATTATGAAAGAAATTGCATTTTTGTGAAGTATTCGACCATACAAAAAAACGATTTGAAGGATTTTTGGAAATTTCTTCTTTTTTTTGTTTTGTTGTTAAATGAACGTTTGGACACTTTTTTCTTGCGAAAATCCTCACTCAAATTTTGTTGATGATAATTCAATGAAATTTTTAGGAATTATAGATAAGTATTCCCTCTTTCAAATGATCCAAACGAAAAAGCGAAATTCGTTGAAAAAGCGCATTTTTAATAACAATTTTATAAACAATTAGAAATTGTTCTCAATACGCGACTGGGTTGAAATTTTGCACATATGTGGAATGAACCTTCATCTTTTAGCTCATAAAAAAAAGGGAATTCCAAAAATCCTTCAAATCGTTTTTTTGTATGGTCGAATATTACACGAAAATGCAATTTATTTCATAATTTAGTTTTTCATCGAAAATGGTGGGTACAGCTGATATGGTTTGATTGTATTATAATTTAGACACCATTAACTGTATTTGAATTATATTTTTCGAATAGTTAAGGTAATATTGAAAAAAACTGTTTGTATTTTTGTAGAATTTTGCGAGGGTTAAAATGCAAGTAACCACATCGCTTTCGTCCCTCGTCGGTCGAGGAAGAGCACCAAGTGAAGGAGCATTGCGTAGGGCGCTCAAAACAGTCTTGGTTTATGCTGAACGCGACGCCGAACTTGCAGACACGAGTTTTCCCGAACAAGTAAAGGATTTGCTGTTCAATCTTCACATGATTCTTTCCGATACCGTAAAAATGAAAGAGTTCCAGGAAGACCCTGAAATGCTCTTGGATTTGATGTACAGGTGAGTTCTGTAACATTTTACCAGATTTTTTAACATGCCTTGAGAATGCGTTTCGATAATTTTCAAAGTTTAGGATTTTTTGAAAATTGTGGGAATTTTCAAAATTTTTTACAACACTTTTAACGTTTTAAAAAAATTACAGACTTTTGACAATCCTAAAACATTTGGAAATATGTCCAAATGTTGAAATTTCGTAAATTTGAACATTTCTGTATTTTTAGCATTTTTGCATTTTTCAGTAATTAAAAAAAAATTACAGACTTTTGACAATCCTAAAACATCTGGAAATATGTCCAAATGTTAAAATTTCGTAAATTTGAAAATGTCCGTAGTTTTAGCATTTTTGCATTTTTCAGTAACTAAAAAAAAAAAAAATTACAGACTATCGACAATCCTAAAACATTTAGAAATATGTCCAAATGTTAAATCTTCGTAAATTTGAAAATTTTTGTATTTGTATCATTTTTGCATTTTTCCTTAATTTTATATATTATGTCGTAATTTTAAAAATTTATAAATACATGATTCTTTGTTGTTTTAGAATCGCGAAAGGATACCAAGGTTCCCCAGACCTGCGACTCACCTGGCTCGCAAACATGGCCCAGCAGCACATGGAAAGGAAAAACCACACGGAAGCCGCAATGTGCTTGGTCCACAGCGCAGCTTTGGTCGCGGAATACCTTCATTTGCTGGAACCAGGAGGCGGCGGTAGACCGATCGGCGCCGTTGCTTTGAGCCCGGTGACTCCGAACGCGCTTGAAGAAAGCGCAGTCGGGGATGACGTACTTGCGAGGCGCGAGGAAGGTCTTTGCCTAGGGCCCGACTTTTCCGAGAGCGGTTTGGCGGGACTGCTGGAACACGCGGCGAGCTCTTTTCACACCGCTGGAATGTACGAAGCCATTCCGGACGTCTACCGCGTTCTTCTGCCGATCGCGGAGGCGGCGCATGATTATAAAAAGCTGGCGAATATCCATGGGTGAATTTCCTGGAATTTTTAGTTTACAAGGGGGTCGGTTTCCAACAGAATTTTTTGTCCAAAATTTTTCTTTTAGACACAAGTGTCTGTTACACAGAGGGAACCCGTATAATGGAGTGTGACGTCGAGCTGAATAGACAGTAGAATAATTTTCCCGGATTTTAATCCTTATTTCCATAATTTTGAAAACACAATTTTTAGCAATTTGAAATTCAAATGTAAATTCATATAGACGCAGTATGGGGGATTGTTGTTTTTTCGAAGGCGTTGGATGACGCAGCATTTTTTCGGAGACGAAATCGTGATGATTAATTGCTTTTCTACTTGCTTGACATTTCTGTTGGACCCGAAAAGATTCTGTTCGAGAAATGTCTGTTAGGTACCGAGCCCCCTGTATTTCGATCCTGGAAGGAATGGGGTGGAATTTTATTATTTGTTTTTGAGTCGTCGATTTTTCAAATTTTCGAACGTTATATCATTAGGTGTGGAATTGCCGATTTTTCTATGCATTATTATCAATTATTGTTAAATCAAAATAGCAACAAATTATGAAATATTTCACTCCCGAAAAAATGGAGTCTAATTTTTCCATACATTTCTAATTGTGATTCTATTCAAAAATTCATCGTTAGTTCGAAATTCTAAGTTCTTTTGCAAATCGTTGTTTGAAACCAGTGGCGGATCCAGTGGGGGGGATTGGGGGTTCAAACCCCCTGAAAGCTGAGTAGAGTTCACATTTTAATTTTGAAGTTCTAATAATGGGAAATTTGTGGTTCAGAATAGTAGTAAGAACTGTAGAACCTAGAAGTTCAGAATTTGGAGTACAAAGTTCAAATTCGAAATTTCAAGTTTGATGATTAAATTCAGAGTTTCAAGTTTGGTGTTGAAATTTGAAGTACATACACAGTTTGAAATTCCGAAAATTTTCGGAATTCTGAAATTTTTGAAGATTCCAGAAAGTTTAAAATTTTTCAAAATCCTCTAAACTGTAAAATTCTTCAAAATAGTCGAAAATCTTGACATTATGTTAAAAACGTTCCTACTAAACGAAAGTTTTTTGAAATTTTATAAATTCATAAAATTTTCAAAATTTCAAGAATTATGAAAACTGTGTTAGTTCTCAAGATTTTCGAAAATTTTTTAAATCTCCGATATTTCTAAAATTTTTGGAATTCTGAAAATTGTCGAAATACTAATAACTTTCGAAATTTTCTAGACTATTAGAAATCTTGAAATGTTCCAAATTATCATGTTTTTCGAAACTTGAAGAATTCGCAAAATTTCCGTAATTTCAACAATTATGAAAATGTTGTAAATCTTCAGAATTTTCGCAACTTTTTCAAATCTCTGAAATTTACGGAAATTTTGAAATTCTCGAAATTTTCAAAATTCCAGTAACTTCCAAAATCCTCGAAATACTTCAAACTTCGAAAATTCTCAAAATTGTGAAAAATCTCGAAATGTTAAAAGTATTCCAAATGATTAAGTTTCTAAAAATGTTATGAATCCGTGAAATTCCCGTAATACCAAAAATTATACAAATATTGTGAAATTTTAGAATTTTCAAAACTTTCTACAACTTCGAAATTCGAAAAATTTTTTAAGATTTGAAAATTGTCAAACTTCTCAAGACGATGTTGATATTGAAATTAGAAGTAGACAGTATGAAATTTCCAAATTTTCTCAGAATGAACTCTACTTAATCCAGAATTAACTGCATAGTTGACTCAGAAGTGTAACTCGAAGATCCGTAGAAAAACTGAAAAATGACATTCAATTTATCTCATAGATGCTGATTACACGTTGAATTTATATTAAAAACATCAACATGATCTACATCAAGATTTTAAAAACCCACCCCGAATTATTTGTCTGTATCCGCCCCTGTTTGAAACGTTTCGACTATTCCAGGAAACGCAGAGCATTCCCATGTCTCAAATTTTTATTCGATTTCTTTGACATTCCAGAAAGTTACACGAGGCGTACACGAGGATCGAGCAACTCGCGGGCAAGCGCGTCTTTGGCACTTACTTTCGAGTTGGATTTTACGGCACGAGATTCGGCGATTTGAATGGCGAGGAATTCGTTTACAAAGAACCGACTCTGACCAAACTCCCGGAAATTTTCTCCAGATTGGAAAACTTTTACGCGGAGAGATTCGGCCCCGATAACATAGTGATCATCAAAGATTCCAATCCCGTGGACCCGGCGAAACTCGAGGCCGACAAAGCTTACGTCCAGATCACATATGTCGAGCCCTATTTCGAGCCCCACGAGCTCCGACACAGGCACACCATTTTTCACAAAAATTTTAACATCAGTGAGTCGTAATTAATGTTATAAATGTGAATTTTTTAAACAATACTAAATTATTGTATCCTTAGAGAAAAAATGGACGAAACATCTGAAGCATGCCGCGTGTATGGTAATCGATATCGTGATTTGCGCGCGAATTTCGAATTTTGATCATTGAGAATAGTTGTCGAGATCATTGTTGTTGATAATAATGAATGTTGAAATCATTATTTTTGATTTTGGAATTGATTTTAGTTGATGGAAATCGATAGAAATGGATGGAAATGATTAGTAATCGGTTAGAATTCATAAGGATTCATGGGAATTGATACAAATTTTTGGAAATAGATAGGAATGTCCATAGTAATAGATGAGAATTCATGGGAATCGACGGAAATTGTTATGAATCGATAAAAATACAATATGTAAAAATCGATGTAGTGATTGATGAGAATTTATAGAAGTGCATAGGAATTGATGGAAATTGATGGGAATTGTTATGAATTGATAGAAATTGATGGGAATTGATTGAAAAATTATGGGAAAGAATGTAAAT
>JAPYZK010000947.1:0-21189 GCA_030522785.1 Platygaster equestris | reverse complement strand
ATTTTGAGTTTAGAATTGCAGGATTTTCTGAGTCTTAAATTCGAATAGAAAATTTAATGATTTTGAAGGATTCGATTTGAAAATCGAAAAAATTTTCGGTTTTTCGTCAATTTTCTGATTGTCTCTTCCAAGTATGGAATATATGGATTTTTCCAAATTTTCAATTTTCAAATTCTAGTCCCTGAGTGTGAAAATTCGAATTCATACTATTTTGCCATCAATTTTTCGAAATTTTGAAATTCTGATGTTCACATTTCATCACTTCGAAAATTGAAAATCTTCGAACCTCCGAATTTCCAAATTCGACACGACCACGAAAGAACCCCACTTTTCCTTCGAAAAAAGCACTTAGAATTTTCTCGTTCGCGAAAAATTAATTCGCGATTTCAATATACCTGTCCGGGAAAATCGTTGATGGCGTTTAAAATCACGGATTCGCACTTTTTGCACTTTTCGGAATTCGGAAAACAACGTTTATCGAGAGTACATGTTTTTGAGCTCCTGTTCGAGGTGGCCCAGGTGAATGACTGAATTTTTCGCGTTCCTCGATGCCAGGGGTACAGATGCTGTTCCATAAAAAAACCTCCACCCCACAAGCGCGAGGAGCCCCATTATAAAAAAATCTCCCCCTAAAAAACCCTTGTATAAAAACCAAAGGGGGTCATCTTTCCAGTCCCAGGCCCCGTTTTTGTTCGGCGCTCTCAGTTCCTGCTGGGATGTATTTTTCTGTACTCGTCGAGGTGAAATAATCGGGGTAGAAAAAAAGTGTTGTGAATTTATGCACCAAAATCCGTGGATTTTTGAATTTTAAGTAGAATTTTGAACAGTTTGACGAATTTCTGAAATTTTCAGCTATTTTTGATCATTTTACGACACTTTGAACGTATTATTTACAATTTTTCACGCATTTTTCCAAATGTCTCATAATTTTTATGAATGTTTCCAAGAATTTTTTGCTGATAAAACATTTCGGAAATTTCAACATGTTGTAAGTTTTTTCAAAATTCGACAGTTTACTGAAATTTTTAAACATTTTTAGCAACCTTTATAAAGTGTACGGAATTCGAAGTGCGTGAGAAAATCATCGAATTTTGCAACAATCGATGCAATTCGACTTGAAAATTTGTAAATGTCGAATTTGCACAATTCTAAAATCTGTCTTATATATTCAAATATTGAAAAATTTAATTATTTGAAAATTTTGATAATATTGCCAGTATCAAACTTTGCAAATTATAACTATAAACAGATTATTTATAATGTCGAATTTTCTCAATTCTAAAAACTGTCATATATTTTGATAATAAAAAATTATATCAATCTAAATGTGTGATAATATTAATAGTATTGAACTTGTATATAAAATCTGCTAATATCGCGCTCAATCTACGAATTCCCAAGTTTTAATTTGACATTTAAAATTTCAAATATCAAATTAAAACTCGTAAATTAAATTGACACTTGTGAAAAAAATTCTTACAACTCGTAAAACTCCCGAATTTCCAAATTTGGAAATAAAAATTCACAAATCATAAAACCCATGAATTAAAACTCGCGAAACTTTCGAATTTTCAAATTATTTCCATTTTTAAAAATCTACTACAAAAACTATAAAAAGTACATTTTAAATGCTTAAATTTTCAAAATTTGGCTGCAACTAGAAAAATTCAATAAACCTCCTATTAGAAACAAAAAAATAATTCAAAAAGCTATCATTTTAAAACTCAATCAAAAACACTAAATCGAACTTCGCAGTGCATACAATCGCACGATCGCCAGGATAAAAATCATCCCTCGGCATTCGTGGGGTGGGAAACGGTACCCCGAGCGCGTGCCCCACGTTTGCTTTTTTTCTCATTCTCACCCAAGCCGATTCTCTCGCACCGGGGCTTGATTTCACGAGGCCTACGCGGCTTCGTCATCAAACACTCGTTATTCCTGTCCATCCCGGATTACGGGATTTTCCACATTTTTTTGCTTCCCCGCACGCACTCGCCTATCAAAGTGTATCGCTGCGGATTACAAGGTGATCCCGCCAAAAATGACCAGCCCGTATGTCGGCCTCGTAATCTCCGTTCTAAAAAATTGCCGGCCATTACGGGCCGAACCATTACATACATACGGCATCGTGAGCTGTTTTTTTCACCTTTTTCCCGCGTCAAAGAATCCAATTGAACCGGCCCGAATCAGGCCTTCCGATCTTCGCTCTCGTCATCGCGATAAACTTCCGACAAAGGAGGAAGTTGATCTCGCGAACGTGGAAGTCACTGATTTTCATATGGGTTTTCGCAATTTTTTTTATTTATTTTTGCTGATTTACGAGTGGGAAGGAATTTCAGGACTTGGTCTCTTATTTTTGATGAGTCCAATTTTTTGTAAAAAATAATGTAATTTCAAAATTTTGAAAGTTAGTAGAAAAATTACAAAAGTGTAAGGATTTCGAAATTCGAGAGTGTCAGAATTCAAATTACTCAAATTTCGAGAAAAAAGTCGAAAAAACCGTAGAAAACCGATTACAATCATAATTATTGTTTTTTTACAGTTTTTCTCTGGTTTTTTTTTAACTGACTCCAAAAAAGCCTGAATAAAAAAATCGAGCTCTTAAAACAAAATTAAAATTTTTAAGATTTTGAATTAAGTATAAAAAATGTTTTCAAATTTAGAAGAATCGTAATCTTTTTCTGAAAATGTGAAAAATTTTGGAATCTTGACAAAATTATTTAATTCCGAAAAATTCGGAAGTTTCAAAAAATTCTCAAATATTGAAAAATTACATAAAAAATTGAAAATTACGAACATTTTGAAGTTCAAAAATGTTGGAAATTATGCAAAATTTGTGAATTTGGGACAATTTTGAGATTTTCGCTTGGCACCTTTCTAAATTCCACCCTTCGTTTCTCGTCAACGGAAGAACGCAACGTTTTTGGAGAAACGCGAGCCGATCGGTTCGGAGGTTTTTTTTTTGCGAAATAACGGCATTCTTCGTCAAGAGGCAAAAAATGGGAAACATCTGTCAGTCCTCGATGACTATCGAACGGTTCGGTTCATACATCCGCGTCCGCGTGTGTTTCATGCGTTCTCAACAGCCAACGGAGAGTCGTAATCATAATGTCCGGATCCCATCAGGCACCGCGGGGCATCGATTATATAAAAAACACTATTAGTTCCGCTTTCGATAAAAAAGGGCTTTTCCGTGCACCGAAATAAATCTTCCCTCATCTTTATTCCCTTCTGGGCTACGAAATTCTCTTATTTCGATAGAATATCCCTCAAGTTAATTCCCCTCAATTTTTGAGGGTTGACCTCAATTTTTGCAGGGTCAACCCTCAAACTGATGATGAAAATTGCATACACAAATTTTATTCAACTTACGAAATTTTTTCGAAAGAAGAGAGTAATATTTGAAGAATACGAAAATTCGAAAATAGAGAAAAAAATGACACATATTTTTAGTTCTTATTCGGAAGTTGAAAAATAGACAAAAATCGCACAAAAATGAAAAAAATAGAAGAATTCTCAAATTCAACCGTCCAATTCATCTACAAATTTTAAAAAACAATAATTTATCTGATTATAATTATTAATTCGAAATTCCACAATAAAATACAAAATAATACACGTAATCACTACCCATGATTACACGTAATTGGCGTATACCGCGAACGGTGAATTTGCATACGAAAAAATCTCGATTATTTCCACGCACTCGAATCGCCCGAGTTGTCACCGCAAGCTAATTACTACATCGCGCTGCGCCCCCTTCCACAGGGACACCTTTTCGCATCCCAAACAAGCCGGCGAAGTTTTTTGCGCGATATTTTTCAGCCAGACCGGTAATTATGTGGGCGCGGCAGACCAAACAAGGGGCTGCATTCGAAAGAAAAGCGCGAGGAAAAAATCGCTTACCATATTTAAATCCCGCTGAGACAGAGAGAGAAAGGGGTTGGAACCCCCGCGCCGCGAGGGCGCGTGCGCCCCACAATGGCCCGTGTTTGCACACCCGAAAATTGGTCGCAGCCTAAAAAATCGGGCAAAAAAAACGCCGGCAAAAAATCGCGCGAAAACGTGCCAACCATGCGTAACTAAACGCGGTCATTAATTCCGAAAGATTTTCAAATTGAACTCGTTGACGGCTTTTTTAAATTTTATCGTTTCTCACATTTGAGGGTTTTCGAAGAATTTAACACTACTTTTCTCGAGAATTTTGAGATTAATAAGATTTACACAGATTAATCTGAAAGTTAGATAGTAGTTGATAAATTACTGTTCAACTACTCAAACCACGCACCCCATAACGCCACGAAAAAATGCCGTAACCACGGCGCTCGATAAAAACGTCGTCCTGGAATAAAAAATTAATGCGGAAAATTAACGCGAGCCGCTGGGATTAAGCTCATTGTTATTCCGGGGAAGCTGTGTCCCGCGGTAAGAATGTCGGAAGATTAACGACCAGCGCGAGGGGGTGCTCACCGCGCGTCACTGCAGAAGTGTGGGCGGCGGAACGAAATTAAAAAAAAAGTTACTAAAAAAAGCCCGAGTGCCGTAGCGAAAGGCAACACTGGATATCGCAATTAAACAGTCGCGGCCTACAAATTGGTGGTTGAATTTTTCAGGGGTTGGAGCGGCCGTGCTTTCGCTCGCTTCGAGGGGTGGCTCGGGGTTGAAAAAAAAATCCATAGGGCTGGCTCCCTCCCCCGGTGACTAAAAAGCAGCGAAAAAACGAGGGCCACAAACAGCCCCGGAGTGGGGGACTCACGGTCAAAGGCAAAGCGGGGTGGAAAAAAAATAATTCGAGTCATTTGCGGCGAACGTAATTACGTTCCTGATGAAGAAAGATTCTTCAATTTACTTCGTCGGGTTGAAGTTGGATTTTGAGGAGGAGGCAGGGATGCAAGTTTTGGGAGTTTTTTTTTTTTTTTTAGAATTTGAGAGTTATTGGGGAGGGGGTGGTTTTTTTTTTGTATTTTGGGAGTTTTTTTCTTTCGTAATTGACGAATTCGTAATTTTTGAGATATTATAATTTCGGAATTCAGAAATGTGAGTTTTCGAACTTTTTGGTGTTGAACGATAATTTAAACATTTTTAGATCATCGAAGATTGTAGTCAAACCTTCGGAAATTAAATTTCACTTTTCGAACTTTTCAAGTCTCTGAGAATTTTTCATTTCGGAGATCAAAAATTTCGAAAACTTTGCAAGATCAGAAAGTTGCGTATTGAAGAATTGTGGAAATTCAAAAATGATTATGAATAGGTGTCTGAAAACGCAGAATATGAACATTTTGAACTTTTTTGATAGTATGCGAAAAAATACAGAAAATAAACAGATTTTCAAAATTCAGATTTTTTCGGTTTTTAAATTTAAAATTTAGAATTTTTTCGTAACAAATTAAAAATTTGTTCGGAATTTGATAACGTAGAAATATTTTATAAATTTGGAATATTTTCTTAATTTCAAAAATACACGTATGAAGAAAATGAAAGAGAGTTAAAAATTTTCAATTTTTGAAAAAGTTACTAAAAATACTCAACTTTGAAATAATATCTAAAATGTCGTTTAATTTTTGAATAATCGTGAATTTCATACGACTTTCAGAAGGTCTACCACATAAAAAAAAGAATCCAATAAGAAATGCAAAAATCTTCGATTTCGGAAAGTCTTACAAAGGAACTCAAAAATCTTCTATTTTGGAAATTCTTATATACAACTCAGAAATCTGTGCTTTTCAAAATGAATATGAAAGATTCAAAAATTTTTTATTTCGGAAATTCACGTAAAAAATTCAAAAATCTTCAACTTCGAAAATTCTCATGAAAATTATAATTCCTAAAGCACTTCGCGAGCTATATATGAAAGCCTCTATTTTCGGTGTCCGTGTCGAAAAACGAAATTAATTAAATAACAAAATTATTCGAAAAATGAAATTAATTAATTAACTAATGAAAAGATTCAAAAAATCTACGAGGCACGACCGCGCCCATGATATATAAAAGAAAGTCACCCCTCTTCGTCCACCTTCTCGTTCGTTCTCCATGCAGCCTCCTTCGCTCGAGCCCCAGCTTCCTTCTTCTACCTACTTTCAATCAATATTTAAAGAATTGCGCTTTAATAACCGACCCGAGGTCGCATAATGGCGGGACTTTTTTTCAACCCTCTGTAACTGCTCCAAGGAAACCTTGAAGAATTCCCTCCTTTTGCTGTTTTACCACGCTCGTACTCTGCAGCCGATACATTTTCAACTCAAGTTCAATTACCACTAGCTAGTGAAAAAAATTGCATTGAAAAAAATTGTGTTCTTATAACGTTCTTATAAGGCCAGCCTTATAAAAATTATGAATTTTATAAGATTTTCATACGAGAAAATGAAATTTTATAAGGAATTTGAAAATCTCAAGATTTTTGGAATTCGAGGCTTATGAAGATCGAAATTAATTGAAAAATGCAAAATGACCAATTTTCTTAAAGAATATGATTTTTTTCGAATTTGATTCAATGCTTAGTTTCATTATTTTGTCCTCGTAATTTTTATTCTTATTCACGAGAATATTTTTGAATTCCTTATAAAATTCAATTTTTTATTATTTTTCTTCAGAAATATTTTCCAATGTTGAATTTATTTGTTGAATTCAATTTTTTTGTTATTTTTGCTTCAGAAATATTTTCCAATGTTGAATTTATTCGCAAATTTTTATGACTTGAAAATTAAAATAATCGAAGTACAAGTTAGAAATTTTATGTTTTTCAAAATTACAGAAGTAAAAATTGTTATAAAAAAAAAAGAAAAATGAATCGGGTAATATAAAATGAAAAAATGACATTCGAACATTGCAATGTAAAAATTCTTATCATACAAAATTAAAAATTCAAATACTGTAATTGTGTAATTAAATAATTTGAATATTCTGAACCTTGTATTGTTTTCATTCAAAAATATAAACATTCAATTACGAACTTCACATACAAAAATTCTAATTTTTTTCCAACACCTAAACCAAATTATTCGAAAGTGAAACTTTCACACGTGAAAATACAGAGTTTCAAAATAAATCTGACAATTTTAATTGAAGAGAAAAATACAATTCCAATTCAAAAATTATTTTTTTTTGGGGAATCAAAAATTCAAAATTCAATAACAATTATTAACATTAAGCTATTCAACTATTCAATAAAAAATCGATTGACAAATTTCCTCATCATCTGAATATTAAAAAATTTCAAAACAAAAAAAATCAAGAGGAAATTCCAAGAACAATACCATACAATAATATTAAGTCACCAAAATGAAACAACTCATAAATTCCTTTCACCAAAACAAACTTTCCAATGCCTCTAAAAAAAACCACAAAAATAATTACAAAAACTTTATTCTTCACAAAACCGCGAATCACAATTACAAATCGACTCTAAGACTCGCTCACTTTAATTATCCTCTCACTCTTCCGACTTAAACCAAAAAAAAAGGCAAAAAATAGATAAGGAAAATTCGAAACCAACTGACTCCCCATACCCCCCCCCCCCTCCCCCATAACCCTATTCCGAGTGGTCCGGAGGTACAAACAGTGCCAAATATTTTCGGAGCGTCTTGATCTGGGTGACCGTGGAAGGGCTCAAATTCTGGGGCACCATAGACTGCCTGAGATTTCCATTGGGCACGAGGGACAAAACCGTGCCATTGCTCAAGGGCATGTTGATGTTCACGGTTGACTCCTGGTCGATGGTAGTCGTCACCATGAGCGGACTTCCCCCCATGCTGAGCACTGTCTCTCCGTGCTTTGGACGACGGTAAACGTTTAATGGGGTGTTAGGGCAAATCTTCGGAGTTATTGGCTCCATTATGGACCTCTTGAACACCGGAGTATAAGGCTCCAACGCCGCCCTCTTCGCGGACACCCTAGCGCTTTTGCGTTTGACTGCGGAACCCGGGACCTTCAACCTGTTCGCCGACGACATCTTCAAGGCAGCCTTTTTAACCTTCCTGACGCTCGCTTTCTCGGATTGTCCCGTGATGTAGCCATCGTCCGAAGTCTGGGTGACACGCTTCTCTCGTTTTGCACTAGAAGCTCTTGGTTTGATCGACGACCCAGATCTGCGATCATTGCTGCGGCCTCGATTTTTGGCACCATTCGACTGGTTCAGAACATCGTACAGCTTCATGTTCAGGACGTTGTCCGGAATCATGGACAAGGCAAACTCTATCTGGTCCACGAGCGCGGAAACCATGCGATCGGTTTCACGTTTTATTTTCGTGACCTCCATGTTAGTTTTGCGATCGTAGTCGGTGACCATGGTGTCGCCTCCAGAGGACGGGGTTTTGGATCTTATTTTGCGGGGTCGTTTCGTGGACGGCATTGTGAATGTATCTGGAAATTTGAAAAAGAATTAGTGTTGAGAATGAGGGGAAGAGGGGAGGGGTGGTTGGAAATTTTGTTTTGAAAAAATATACTTTACAAAAAATTTTGAAGGAAATACCTGGAATTTTGGAGATATTTCATGAATTTATATGCCATTTTATGAAATTACAACAAATTTATAAAAACTTGGGATCGAGTTATTTTTGCTATTTTTATTGCTGTCAATGAAAAAAAGCTTTTGGAAACTGAAAAATGTAAACATTTTGTATTGAAAAACTACATGATTCATATCAAAACATCGAGAAATGCACAACACACTTTAAAATTCAAAAACCTGATCATTGACCTTCAAAACGACGAAACTGAAATGTTAGAAAGTCAAATTCGATATTGTCAACTATCTTCTAGTAACAATCATGCAACAATAACTTTATCTAACTGCTAAAAAACAGTACTTTTGTTTAATTAATCCACGAAAGTTGCAAATTCAAATCGCACGAATGTAAACAAAACTGATAATCTCAACTGTCGTTCGTTAGTTACCAAAAACTAAAAACCCACTTCATAATTCATCACAGCAAAACGAAAAATTGATAATAGAAATAAAAACTTTCATAATTACCTTGAGAATAGTAGAAAGTAATACAAATTAATCGACAAAATACTCAATTTTTCAAACACGACGGACAGCGACAACGACTGACATTTGATTTGAAAACACAACCTAACCTCAAAAAAACGGACAGCATATAATTTCCGAATGTTGATAACTCTAATTGTTCGTGAACATAATCCTTACTGAATGTGTTTTCTGTGCAAATTACATTTTAATAAACTATTTTTGGTAAATTATTCGTTTGCAAATAAAAAATATACGTATATTATCCCGCCAAATTCGGTCGGTAAAAACACGCCATATTCAATGTAAGAAACAACACAGTTTAAATTCTCATTTTTTTAAATATTCTGTAATTAACAACAAATTAAGTTTCACAAAAATTTATTATAAAATGATTTGATGATTCTCATTTCTTATATCTCCGAATCGTGTGATATTTCTGTATTTTGGATTTGGATTTCACAGTTCACTTTCCTAAAAAAAAATGCGTTCTGTGAACGCGGCTTAACAACGCCATGGGTGTGAACTCCACTTAAGGTTGTGTGATTTTCCAAGCATCCGAAGGATTGTTTACAAGCAGTTTTCGAAGTGGGTAAATAATAGAAAAATCGCGAAGTTCGCGTCGTTTTCGTGCTGAAAATCTCTTATCAGTGAATAATTCAGACTTTTCAGACGCGAATCGTCGACTTTTGACGCGGAATAGTGGAATTGCGAGTATTGTTGATGACCCACTTGTTGCGTCTAGGTTAGAGAGGTATAAACAAAGATTTGTTCGTCTAAATGTTTCGCTGGGATGGTAAATTGAGCGAGTTCGGGTGAGGATGGAAAATCCGGGCATCAGCCTTTTCCAAGGGTCTGAGGACTTGAACATCGGCGCGGTCAAGAATCAACATGATGAGGAAGAAGAATTACAGGACCAAAAACGTCACCGTGAACAGGTACGCTGACAATTACCCTTTTCCACGCTTTTCTCAGTGCCTTTATGCAAATTTTCCTAATAACGTAAAATTTCTGCAATTCCTCCCTCGAAATAGATATTTTTTACGGGGTATTTCGGGAGGAATTGGCTTGGAAATAATTTGTTGTGAATGCATGTATTTGTAGCGCTTTGTTGATTATTTTTAGCGCATTTTATTTGGATGAACAATTTTTTGATGTGTTTGAATGAGACAGATTTTTTGATTCACAGAAATTTTTTTCTTCGAATTTTATTATAAAGGAAAAGGTTTAGCGATGATCAATTTTGTTTCGCGTTCTTTTAAAAATTTTTGTGTTTTGGACAGGGAATGAAAAAAATTGAAATTGGTGGGTATTTTTCTAGGGTTTTTTCGAAATCATTCTACTGTCAAATTTTAAAAGTGTCTGTTTATGGAATTGATTTTTGTATATAACTGTGTGTTTCTGTTTGAGACAGTAAAAAATCATAATTAATGTTTTTAGCTAGAATATTGTATTTATTTTAGAACAAAAAATAATATATTACATTTTTCCAGATTCTTTAATTTTTAGATCAAGTTGTTACCATTAACTGTTATTTTAATTTTTTAATTAATAACTATCCAAAATTTAATAACTGACAACGATTCAACTTTTGCAGTTGGATGTCTTGTTAGTAGACGCCTTCGATGACCTTCAGGAAGATGAGAGCTCTATGAACAGCAGTCACCAGGGTAGCACGATATACAACCAACCACACCACATGGAAAATGGCCCCACTACCAACGACTGTGAAGACGACCTTTTTGACAACGTCGACGGTAGCTCGAACCACATGCCCTACGACCACAGCATGGGCGCCATGAACAGGGAAGTTTACCACGGATCTCAATCCCCTTATGACGAAAATTCCATAATCAAAAGAAACTCCGAGATGCCGCCGAATCAAGGGTACGATGGACCCAACATTGAGGACAACAATTCCCACAGGCTCTACCCCTCTCATTTTTTAACGCCTGCGAACCACCTGAACCAGCAGAGAAAATTTAACCCTCGCAAGGTTTTCATCGAAAATGGCCTTTCTCGTGGCGAAAATTTTGAAGGTCCAAGGTATAACCATTTGGATCAAAATCCGAATGGTGTCAAGATGGATGACGATACATCTTACAGAGAGGCCGAGTACGACAGCAAACAACAGCTGGAGGTTTTGTACAGCGTTCGGATGAATGAGAACAAAAGGTTGATAAGA
Source organism: Platygaster equestris (assembly GCA_030522785.1). NCBI lineage: Eukaryota > Metazoa > Arthropoda > Insecta > Hymenoptera > Platygastridae > Platygaster > Platygaster equestris. Next base: position 10,036 of record JAPYZK010000947.1, on the reverse strand, counting down.
GAAGTTAAAAATTTGGAGAATAAGAATGAGGACGAGAAGAATATGTACAACAGGAATCTGGGTAAAGCGCAGGTGGAAATTGAAAAGTTGAATGTGATGAGGGAAAAACTGCAGGATGCTCTTGGTGAGGATTTCTGGCAGTTCTGGAATATTTGATATTGATGTTCAGAATTTTAAAAAATGGTATTTTCAAGGATGTATTTTGATAATCCATTTTTTTCAGGTGATGCAAGGGCTCAAATAACAAACCTGCAGTACGAATTGGAGTCTGTGAAAGAAAAAAATGCAGTTTTGGAACGAACGAACCAAAATGTGAGTTTATAATGACGTTTTGAAGTTATTTATTTTTCTTGTCTTCTGGGACGATTTGCTGATGTGATTGTATTTTTCAGTTTTCCGAAGAGTTGAAAATATCTCGGAGTTCGATCAATGATTTGGAGAAGAAAATCCATTGTTTGGAGCAAGTGCAGTCTTTGCAGGCTAATGACAAAACCAACGAAAAGTTTCTGAAACAGGCGCAAGAACGACACGCTAATGAAATGAGAGATATGCAGTCCAAAATCGATGTTCTCGAGAGTAAATTGAATGAGAAGGTGAACATTTTTTACTTTTTTGAATTTTATTTATATTTTATTGTACTATAAATATAGGTATTTGAAAAAAAATGTTTGAATATAAATTCTGGAACATTTGTTGTAATTATTGATATTTGTGAGAATTCGTAAAGAAAATTTTCGCTATTTTTTGGAAGCATTTTTCAGTTTTTCATTCTTTGTATCAAAAACGGTTCAAAATACATTTTTGAAAAAATAGAAGAATTCTGAAAATTTGTTATATACAGAAAATTTTAATTGTTCTTTATTTATTGTTTCAATACTATTATTATTGTAAAATATTGAATATTATCAATTCTTACTCTATACCTCCATTGCATCAAATTTTTGCAGGAAAATGAACATTTCATTCTCGAAAACCATCTGACCGATACTCGACGAAAGAATGAAATATTGATGGTGGAAAAAGCTGACAAAATGAATCGTTTGGCTCAGGCTTTGCAGGAAAGTCAAAATCAGTGCCATAATCTCATGTCGAGCAACAACAACCGCAAAATCGTGCAACTGCAAGCGCAGTTAGAATCAGCGATGCAAGAAAAAGAAGAGTACCTGAGAAAAATCCAAGATTTGCAGGTACAGACATTGATTTATTTTTTAAAGGGATCATTTTCTATTCGTAATTTTGTTTTTATAGCACAAATTGGAAGTTGCAAAAAGTGACGTTCCCCAATATTCAAACGTACTTTTGGGCCTTTCCGGCGACGAAGAACCGGATTCCTCGAAGCAAGTGAAAAGTGGGGACAAATCGAAAAATGTTTCCGAAGAAATGGTCGACACATTGAGAAAAGAACTCAACAAGTAAAAATATGATTTCATTGTTATTAATTAATTATTTGTAAATTAATTAGGTAAATTTAGAACATGATAATTCATGAAAAATGTAAATGACAACATATTTGGATTGTGTGTGTATTTTTTTAGTTTTTCCAAAATACTATAAAAAATTCAAGACTTTTTTTGTCATATATATTTTTTTTATTTCAGATGTTTCGTTGCACAAAACACCAAAAGGAAGGAAATAGATCGGCTGGAAAACATATTAGCTCAAAAAGAAACAGAATTGACCAAAGCCCTTACAACTGCCGACACTTACCAACGAGAATCCGTGGAATACGCGAAAAGAGTGAACCAGCTGGAAATTGATATGAAAACTTTGCTCAAAGAAAAAGCGATGAAAGCGAACGCCGAAATCCAAAAACTGTCTCATCACTTGGAGGACGTCAGGGCCCAGTGCAAAATTTTAAACGAAGAAAAAAAGGCCTTGGAGGAAAAATTGAAGGATGTATCTTCGGCGAATCAGGAATTGATATCGAAGCTGCAGGAAAAGTCGGCGGTGGTGGAAAAAAAAGACGTTATCAGCGAGTACAACAAAGAATATTTGGAGATCCACGAAAAAGCTGTTTTGAGGGCCCGGCAGGAGGCGGAAGTTGAGAAAGTGCAATTACAGTGAGTTGGGAGGTTTCAATATGTTCAAATTTTGTTCCTAATTTTTCAGCAAATCTTCGAAAAATTTGATTGAATGTGAAAAGTGATGTAAGATTAATTAACTGATTAATTTCGAAACCCTGAAAAATTATTTTATAATTCTATGATTTTGGGTATTCTCAAAAAATGGTAACAAATAAAAAAATATCTAAATGTCACACAGAGAATTTGAAAAATTTTCTTGTTAGCCAGTTTTTGGAAATCTTTCCAAAGTCGAAAAATTTTTCAAAAAAATGACATTTTTCATGAAACTGCTCTATTGAATTTTCACAATTTGTAATCTTCATTCCCAAAATTCAGAATTTCAAATACCTGCAATTTTTTGAGAGAATTGTTATATTTTTGATAACTGTAATTCGTGTTGTAAAATGTAAACTTTATTACCTCATTTTTTATTTTTTTCAGAGTGCAATTAGAACAAACTCAAAAAGAGTTAGATCGCGTTAAGGAACTGTACATAAACGTTTCTGGGAGTCAGGAGGAAATGATAGAAGAGCATAAAAACGAAATCGCTAGATTGAAAGAAAAGTATGGGCAAGCGGAACGTCTTGAGCGCGAATTAGAAAATTTGAAGGCGGATTTGGTAACTCAGACACAACTGGCGAAAAAAATGACTCAGGAGTGCGAAAGTCATCGAAAAAGAATCACCGAGTTGGAAAAAGATCTCGCGCTCGAGAGAAGACGGAAAAAGGAGTACGCTAAGAAAATTTACGACGAGATCGAACGAGGTACATTTTTAATAAAAATCGTAAATGTGGAATTTCCGAACAAATTAAATATGAAAATGTAATTGATTTTTAAATCATTTTGATCAATATTGTTTTTGTTAACAGCGAAAGAGCAAGCTATCAAGGAACTCCGGAATTCGCATCCCAGCCGAAATATCAATATTCAGTTACCAGATTACTGTGTTGATCATACAGACAAAATTGCTCAGGTGATTTTAACACAAATTAATATTACTAATTAATTCAATAATATTAATGAATTTGAACAAACTTTTTTTTAATTCGAAATAATTTTCGAAACTTTGAAGTTGTGTGTAACAGAAAATTTGATTGAATAATTATGACTAAAATTGTTCGTTAATCAAAGAATTTCGTACAAAATTCTCAAAAAATCCGTTTGTCCCCGACTCTAACATCGAAACTGATTATTTTTAGTTGGAAGAGGAGTGCAGGCGCCTGGAAGAAAAGCTCTTGACCGTTGTGGACGACCAGGAAAAAAACCAGGAACTCGAATCCCAACTTGCGAACGCTAAACTCAAACTCGCGCAGCTCGAAATCTCCCAAGAATCGTGGAAGAAAAAATACGCGAACGCTTCGAGAGAACATGAAGAATCGCGGAAGAAAATTGACGGCCTGGAAAAAGAGCTTGAAAAATGGCGAAAACGGTCAAGTCCGGGCGGCAAAATGCAGACGAACGGGGCCGAGTACGAAAGCCTGAAATCCAAATGCGAGGAACTTTTGAAGGACAGGGATTTGTACCGGATTCGGATTTCGAAACTCGAGATGGATCTGAGAGAAGCCTTGTCCACTTTGGACAACGGTTCGCGCAGACAAATGGGAGAGGAAGAAACGCGGCAGTTCAGAAATTGTGCGGAGAGGGTGAAGGTTTTGGAGAGGGAAATGCAGGAAAAGGACGATTTGGTGACGAGACTGAAAAATCAGGCGAAAAAGTTTGAGCAGTATATGAAGAGCCAGAAACAAACTCCGGTGGAACTGAGTTTGGGCCGTTTTTCCGGGGACAATGCCGCGGACACGCAGAAAATGAAGGAGGCGATGATTCGCGAGGTTCGGGAGGGAATGGAGGAAAAAGTGAGTTTTCGGATTTGAGTGGAGGGAAAAATGGGAAATAAACCAAATTTGAGTCATTTGGACAATTTTTAAAATTTCGAGGATTCGAAAATTCGCAATAATTTTTTTACAAATATAATTCGTTGAAAAATTATGTTTACACTAGTTGGGAAATGAATGAGTGGAAAAAATTATTTTAAAAACTGTCATTCAACAGGTCGCGGAAAAACTACGAGCCATCGAAAATAAATACAAAGCTATTTTGTTGGACATGGAGAAAGAGTGCGGCGAAAAAAGCAAGGAAGTCGAGGCGATGAAGGAGAACATGCGGGCCGAAAAAATGCAGTTGCACGCGTCTTTCAAAAAACATGAGCAAAGAATCGTTCAAGTCATCCAGTCTCGAGTAGAGTTGTTCCAGCAAGAGCTGGTCTCGCGCCGGCTAAAAATCGAGGAACTTGAGGGGAAGCTGAGCCGACGAGAGAGCGACATAAAAGAAGATCGCGACGCGATGACGGAAGTCATGTCTGAGTGGACGAAGCAGATCGCGGAAATTCAGGGAAAGGAGCAGAGTCATTACGAAGAACTGAAAAGGCTCAGGGCGAGGGAGGAAAGTTTGAACGAGGAAAATAGCATATTGAAGGAAAAGGAGGAAGAGTTGAGGAGAATTTACGAAAATATGACGAAAAAGTACCATTATGTGAAGAAAATGGCTTTTAATTACAAAGTTAGTGATTTTTGTTTCTTTTGGGGGAGTTTTTAGAATATTTTGTAAGTTTTGGGGGTTTTTTGAAATTTGGAGATGTTTTAGAAAAATTCAGAGTATTTGAGGATTTTTAATTTTGAAGAATTTTTGAAACTTGTGAGTTGAAATTTTGAGTCATTTTGATTTAAGTCATTAAATTTGAATAATAAATATTTGGAATCAAACATTCATTTGTTCATAACTAATTTCGAAATTGAAACAAAATTTAACATCCAAGAATTCAGCAAATAAAAAAATTGAATAAATAAATTAATAACTGTCGAATTTGATTCCACAATTTGAATTCCTCAAATAATAAAATGAAGATGAAAAAAATGTGAAAATAAAAAAGTTCGAATATACAACAAATGAGAAATTTGTACCTCCAGAACAAAAACATTCAAAAACTTGAAATTTCAAAAATTTTACTTTTTACAAATTAAGCTAGAAAAATGAATATTTGGAGTTAAAAATTTATTTGTTTTTAATGAATTTCGAAATTCAAACAAAATCTAACATCCAAAAATGCAGTAAATAAAAAAATTGGTAGAATAAATTTATAATTGTCGAATTTGAATCCACAATTTAAAATCCTCCAATAACAAAATAAAGATAAAAAAAATGTAAAAATCAAAAAAGTCGAAGATAAAAAAAATCAAAAATGTATACCTTCAAAACGAAAAAATACGAAATTTTGAAATTTCAAAAACAATCTAGAAATTTTTTTTTTAAACACCCCTTTAAAATTTTTTTACTTACACTCCCAAATTCGAAAAAACTACTGATTGATCTAATCGTTTGTAATTCTGCATCTAGGAACACGCGGAATCGAAAGACAGTCGATTTTACAACGAGTGCAAACGCCTCGAAGAGGAGTACAAGAAAGTGGTGACGCAAGTGAGGCAAAGATTCGAGGCGATATTCGACATCCAAAACGAGCAAGTATTTCGAAAACTGAAAGAAATCGAGACCAGCTGCACGGAGCAGTTGAAAAAATCGCGAACAAAGTACAAATGTAAAAGTTAGGACGTATTAATAGCGTTAGCATGCAATATAGCTTTTATAGTTTAGCATAAATCTTAGGTAGAAGAGGCTGGTTATTTTTTATCCGATAAAGCACCTTATCGTGCCACACATTATGGTCCTTAGATTAATTGTAAAGTACAATGACCATTTCTTTTTTCATCTTTGATCGAACCAACATCCAATGTGGTAATATTTATTTTACATTTTCTATATTATATAAATATATATATTATATATTATAAATTATATATAAATATATTATATATATTCATATATGAAAGAGAGGATCGATCGGAGAATGGGGTTATATAAATTTGATATTGTATTTGAAAAATTGAGATTGTTTATCGTGAACGCGCAAAATGCTCCATGCGTCGACATAATAATATTTGAAAAGACTGGAATTTTAATGTTTAGTTGGGGGAATTATTTCAGTTTCAGAAACGAGGAACATTTCTGGGAAAATATGTACAAAGTGTAATTTATGGAAATGGATGTTTTTATTTAATGAGCCTTCGGGTTTGGGGGGGGGGGGGGTGGGATTCATTAGATTATCGATTTGGGTAAGATTCTATGGATAAGTAGTTGATAATTTTTATACACTTTAAATCCACTTTGTGGAATACCTGATTTTGAAAATTTTGGATGATAACTTGAAACTGTTTTGGAACTTTGGAAAAAATTTTTTGGAATTTTGTGGGGAAAATAGATGAATTTGTAGATGAAATTTAAAAAAAACAGCAAGACATTTTTGTGTCATGTAGAAGTTGCTAATCTTTTAATAATGAATGGATGAACAATGGAAAAATCGATATTTCTTTGGGAAAAAAAAAAAATGGTTTATAAATTGTTTTGGGGAATAGTAAAAATTGTTGTTTCGAAAATTAATTATCGAATTTTCTGTAAATTAATAATATTAATACCATAAGAGAATAAGAATTATCGAATTATATTATTATTAAATTATTGAATTTTCGAACTGTGAAATTTGCGAGTATTAAAATTCGAACAATTTTGGAAAATTCATTTTCGACCGAATTTAAAAATTCGGAAATAAGGAATAACGCAAATTTATAAAATTATTATTTATTATAAACGAATTATAATATAATGTAATATTTCATTAGAAAGTTAGTTAACTTGGAAATTGATTATAATTTTTTAATTTATGAGTTGTAAATTTGGAACCTGAAACTGTAAACAAACTTATTTAAATTGGAATTCATGATTGAAGTAGTGAGCCAAAAAATAAAATTACTGCAAAAATGTAGAATTTTTCGTTGTTCATCTAAAAATCGAGCAAATCTAAAAGTCGTACATTTTTTTTTTTTTTTTTTCGAAGTTTCAAAATGGCTTCGGGCGATCATCAAAATTTTAAATTTTTCGATCTGTTCAAGTAATAAAACTTGATTGACAACGTTTCTCTCTTTTACAAGTATTTCTATTCGTAGCGGCAGTATTTCTCGCAGGATCATCGAGCTTGATTTTTCGCAACTAACAACATTTCTCATCACTATCATGCTTTACTAATTAATATTGAAAACATTATTTTGGGGCGTTTCACGTTCAATAACGTACTTGAATTTTAGGTAGTACATTTGAAGAGTTTTTTTAACGAATCAAAGTTAAATGATATTGTATTATACAAATTTTAATAATGACTTGTCATCGAACAAATTTTCAAATCGAAGCCAAAAAACGGAACGAAATTTTGTACGTACTTGAAAATTCTACATTTAGCAGGAAACGCCCCTCATCAAGAGTATTACGATCTTAGCCCTTATATTTTTGTATGCGAATTTGATAAATTTATTATTCGTCATTAGCGACGGATTCCGAGTCAATGTCCGTGTCTTTTGTACGATCGGAGAAAGAACGTGAATCTCGTTGTGGTTTTTGCATGTTTTTCGAAATAATTTTTCAAATTGTTCATTTTACGATGTTTTCGAAATAGATTGAAAAAATTATTTCGACTTTTGGTAGTGAAAAGAAATTTTTGGCGAATTGAGATGAGGTATTGGTAGACATTTTGAAAATGTTTGGACTTCGGAGAAATAATTGCTGTTTTTCACATTTTTATTTATTATTAATTAAAAATTCAGGAGATTGAAAATTCTGAAAATATAGAATTTTGAAGAATGTTTCGAAAATTTTCTATTTTCGTGGAGACTTGGAAAATTCGAAATTTTTGAAAATATGTTGTAAATATTGGATTTTGAAGAAGTTGCTAACTATTCAAATTTTACTCAAAATATGGTCAAAAAATGAATTTTGAACAACTTAGAATTTCGGGAAAATGGATAAAATATTCTTATCAGACAAATTTAGAATTTTTCCAAACATGCTGGACATTTTAGAATTTTTTGGAGACTGAAAATTTTCGATGTTAGTGAACATTTGTTATGTATTTTGAAAAAATTTCTAATTCAAATTTGATTGATCATGGTTTTTTGCAGAATGTTGAAAAATTTAGAATTCTAAAAAAATTGATAGACTATCTTAAATTCAATAAATTCAGCATTTATTCAAATATTCGGGAAATTTTCAATTTTTTGTAAGACTTGAGAAATTTGCGATGTTCGCGAATATTTTTGTTTTTTAAATTGCTCATTATTCAAATTTCAATTGAATATATTTTTCAACAAAATGTTGGAAAACTCATAATTTTAGAAAAATCGAAAATATCTTCAAATGACCTAAATTTGGAATTTTTTCGATAATTCTGGAAAAATTCAATTTTGTTGGTGATTCGAAAAATTTGAAATTTTCTCAAAAAATAAGTACATGTATTTTAGAAAATGTTAATTATTCAAATGTCACTTAAATGCGGTTTTTTTCACGAAATTTTGGAAACTTGAGTATTCTTTCTAAAAATTCTGTAAATTTGGAATTTTTTTAAAGACTTGAAAAACTTAATACTTTTCAAAAAATTTTTGTATGCGTTTCTTTAAATTTCCCCAATAATTTCAAAATTATCAAAATTGAAAATTTTCTACTCTCGCGAAAATTTTCTTCCGCAAAATTTTAACGAATTTAAAGTATTAGCCAAAATCTAAAAAAATTTACGCGTTCAAAAATTTTCAAAAGTATTCAAAATTCCGAAAACGTGTTTAATAATTCTAAAAGTTTGGAAAATCTACACTTTTTTTGAAATTATTGAAATTGGAAAATCTTTGCTAATACCCGAACATTTTTCAAATTCAGAAATTCTCAAAATTTCAAAGGACAGTCAGAAACTTCTCAATTATTCACTTGAATATGATTTTCTCGCTGAATTTGATTATCATTTGTATCTAATTAATAATTGATAATAATTATCATGATGATTGTTAATTTTTAACTATCATTTAATTTTCAGTTGCATTTTTTTTCCAATTATATTTTGTCGGATATCGTGGCATGATCTTTTTGAAAAAATGTTGTATTTCGATAAACTTGCGAATTCCTTGGTAGACTTAACATTTTACACGTAGAGATTATTGTTAAAAAATAATGTGCCGAGGTTCGACCGTGTTTATTTGTGCCAAAATTGTCAAAGCTATTTTGGAGCGGCTTGTGACCGTTATTTCCTCGCCGAGTTGCATTTTCAGCAACCATTGCTGCGCGCCGATACGTACAAATACATTTCATAGATCGCGACGTCATCGACGACATTTTTTTTTGTTTTTTTAATTTTCTACCGTCGACGTTTGCGTCAGATCTCACAAACTTGATCGTTATTTTTGTACTTTGCCATTTGTATTTAAAAGATATACGGAGGTCCGTCAAAAAAGGCGACGTCGGATAGTTTGAAAATATGACGCGTTTTTTTTAATTTTTTTTAATTTTTTTTTTTTTTGACGAGTTCGAATTGTATCGCGAAATGTACCTTCATTTTGAAAATGAAAAATGCGGGCGATTTTTCTTTGGGAAAATCTGCATATTTTTTTATGTGTTCTGACGTTAAATTATTTGGCGGCGTTGAGACTGCATAATTAAATTGTCTTATTTATGATATATTGAGAGGGTCCCAGTATTGAAGCGCCTTGTACAGAGAAAAAGAATGTATATTAAAATGATCCGAAATATATGAGTATGAAGATAATTTATTTTTTGTATTTTTCAGAGAGGTTTTTGGAAACTGGTTTTTCAAAAAAAGTGGAGAATTTGATGAATTTTTGGAAATTTCAAAAAATTGACTAAAATTAATTTTTTGTGATTTTTAAAAATGTATTTTAAAGATTTTTCGGAAATTGATGAATCTGCAGCGAAATTTGACAAATTCAGTTTTGTAATATTTTCGAAAATTCAGTAAGTTAAGATTATAAAGAAATTGAATTTTTCTAATTTCTAAAGATATTGTTCGATTAGTCATTAATTTGTTAAAAACAGTT
>JAPYZK010000946.1:0-21370 GCA_030522785.1 Platygaster equestris | reverse complement strand
TTTATTCAACAACCGCGAGAAATATGTGATTTCACGGCCCTGCTGAGAGGGGGGAAATAATGGGTTACCTGATTGATTGACGCAACAATCGCCCTTAGACCTTTGCTACGTACTTTAGAGAGTTAAAAAGTAATTGTCTCTCTCGTTGCTTCCATTTTCATCGAGATTGATTATGACTGTCTTCGACACTTTTTTAAACAACAACAAAAACATTGCAGCAATAGACAATTTTGTAATTTTGAGGTTAGGTTTGGGGAGTTTGACGTTTCGATATATGACGAGTCGCTCGTCCGCCATCTTGTTTCCATTATCCCATGCGTAAACGGTCGCTAAACTGAGCGTGAGTGAGTAAATAGCTATAGGTCGTTAAGATAAGCGTGGGCGAACAGCTTATTCGCCCACCACTCGCATGCCATACGTCAACAATCAGGTAATCCATTATTTCGTCCACTCTCAGCAGGGCCACGAAATTACATATTTCTCGCAGGCGTTGAATAAATATCATTTCTAAATTGTGTGAAGTACAGAACAAAAATGAAATGTATTTGACGCAGATCCCTCATTTTCGACAGTATGAATAAATATTCATACTGGCGTCCCAAAATCGATCATTATCGGTAATGACTTTCGTCAATCATTCACATCACTAATCCAAACTATGCGCACTTTTTTCACCATTTGAACTGTGAGGCTTCATCTGGTAGATCAAACTATGCGAATTTTCGGTGAGCTGTCGAACTTGCACGCTCAGTTCTTGGCGCTGGCGCTGAAGATCTCCCACGAGCTGTTGCACCCTTTGAAGTTCCGCTTCCAAGGTCGCCGTCGTGCCGGAAGAATCGCGCGTCAATCCAGGATACCTCCTCGAAGCCTGCAGCTTTTGCCTCAGCACCACGAGGTCCTGCTCGAGACGCGCGTTTTCCGCCACCGTTTCCTCTAGTTTCTGCAAGCGTCGTTCGCAAATTGAATCACCATTCAACGGGAAATTCGATTTCCCCTTTTCTTCATTCCCCGGGAATTCTTCATTACCTTGGACTTGTGCGCCAACAACATCCTCACTCTGCTCAGCTCCCGTTCCAAAAGTTGTTGCTGCTTCTTGTAACGCTCCGTTTCGGCTGGGTTGCTTCTGTTCCCTTGTAGTTTGTTTCGGAGACTGAGGAGGGCTTTTTCCAAAATTTCCTGTGGAAATCGTTCGTGAACGAATTGTTCGAATTGGAAATGTTTGGTAGTGTTCGAATTGATCCGTGAAGACTTTAATAGGTTCGCATACTTTCTTGACACTTCTGCTTTCGGTTACTTTTTTTCGACTACGATAATTTTTGTTGCCGTCCGTATTGTTACCGAATTCGAAATTTTGAATTCTCTGACAAACGAGTTGTAATCCAACTGCACTTTTTTTTGGGTTGCAAATTTCGTTTAGATGTACAAAAATATCAGTGGCATGTTAGAAATTTCTGAAATTCGGTTGATTTTGGGAACTTGGTTAATTTCGGGGATACCTAATATTTATAGGAACTTTACAATTCGAAAAGTTTGAGAATTTCTCATGTATAAATATTTTTAATATTTTCGTACATATAGTCACAATTTTTTTTCAAATTTTAATTAAGATTCTCAAGAATTGGAAAATTTTAGAATTTTATGTTTGGAAGAAGGGAATTTTCGAGTTATTGGAAATTTTTACAATTTAGAGGATTTCGGAGGTTTTTATTTATTCGTTGATTAAGAGAATATCTAAGATTCTTGGAAATTATGAGATTCATAAAATTTTATTCAATTTTGAAAAATTCGTACATTATGAACCTTATTCGAATTTCGAGGAACTTGAATATGTTGAATATTTTTACAATTTTGACATTTCAAGTAATTTTGGAAACAGATATAATGCTCAAAATTTTTAATCGTGGAATTTTTGAGAATATTGATATCTTCGAAAGTTTGTATAATTATTCAAATTTTGAGAATTCTCTAAGATTCAAGAATTTGCAAGTTAATGATAATTTTCGCAGGTTTTCGTACATTATTTGAAATTTTTCAAAATTATGATAATTTTTGATATATTTTTTTAACTTCTGAAAAAATGTCGTAAATTTTACGGGTTTTAAAAATTACGAGGAATCTCAAAATTCTCAAATTTGGAAAAATATCAAAATACGAAGATTCCGAAAATTTTTGGTGAATTTGTAGATTGACAAAATATTGTTGATTCGGTGCATTTGTAGATTGACGAAATATTGTAAATTCGATGAATTTCGTAAATATTTATTTTGTTTATTTTGAAGAATTCATAAATTATGAACATCATACAAATTACAAGGAACTTAAAAATGTTGAACGTTTTTACAATTTTAATATTTCAAGTAATTTTGAAAACAGATACAATACTTGAAATTCCAAAAAATGTGGAAATTTTGAAAATATTGAAATCCTCGAAAGTTTGTATAATCATTCAAATTTTGAGAATTCTTTAAGTTTCAAGAATTCGCAGGATTATAATAATTTTCGCAAGTTTTTGTAAATCATTTAAAATGTTTTAGAATTATGATGATTTTTGATATTTTTCCAAACTTTTTAAAAAGTGTCATAAATATTACGGGTTTTCAAAATTACGAGGAACCTCAAAATTCTAAAATTTGGAAAAATATCGAAATACGAAGATTACGGAAATTTTTGGTGAATATGTAGATTGACAAAATTTTTTAATTTAGGACAATTTCCAAAATTTTGTAAATTCTATGAATTTTTTAAATATTCATTTTGTTTATTTTGAAAAATTCGTAAATTATAAACATTATACAAATTTCAAGGAACTTGAAAATGTTGAAGGTTTTTACAGTTTCAATATTTCAAGTAATTTTGAAAACAGATACAATGCTTGAAATTCTAAAAATTGTGGAAATTTTAAGAATATTCATATCTTCGAAAGTTCGTATACTTATTCAAATTTCGGGAATTCTTGAAGTTTTAAGATTTTGCAAGATTATGATAATTTTTGAAGGTTTTTCTACATCATTTGAAATTTTCAAAAATCATGATGATTTTTGACGTTTTTCCAAACTTTCGAAAAAATGTCGTAAGTTTTACGGATTTTCGAGATTACGAGGAACTTTAAAGTTCTAAAATTTGTAAAAATATCAAAATCCAAAGATTTCAATAATTTTTCGTGAATGTGTAGATTAAAACAATTTTCCAAATTCGACGAGTTACCAAGATTCGTAAATTCTACAAATTCTGTAAATGTGCAGGAACTTGAAAATATCACAAATTTCGAAAATTTCGAAAATTCAAAGATTTCCAAAAATGTGTTCAGTGTGATTGCTTCAAAATGTTCAGAAATATTGATAATCTAAAAGGTTAAAAAATCATTCCAAAAATTGTTAAAATTTCAAAAAATTATACAATTTCGTCAAGTCTCAAACATTTGTAAATGTTAATCTTAAAAAATTTCGTACATATAAAAGCGTTGAAAATTATATGCTTTGAAGAATTACGAGGAATCTCAAAATTCTGAAATTTGGAAAAATATCAAAATCCAAGATTTCAATAATTTCGCATTAATTTTTAGATTGAAAAAATGTTCCAAATTAGACGAATTTCCAAAATTTTGTAAATTCTACAAATTCTGTAAATGTGCTGGAACTCGAAGATGTTAAAAATTTAAAAAAATTTCTAAAATTCAAACATGTCCAAGAAAGTGTTCAGCTTGATATTTTTAAAATGTTACAAAATTTTGATAATCTGAAAGGTTTTTAATCGTTTCAAAAATTGTTACAGTTTTGAAAAATTGAACAATATTTCGATACTCCTCAACCATTCGTAAATGTCAAACTCCAAAAATTTCGTACATTCAAAAGCTTCAGCACATTCAAAAGCAAAAGCAAGAATCTACAACCCAACTGCAACCTACAAAAATCGCAATCTCTTTGTCAGGGTTTCATATTCCAGATCCTTCATTTTCACGAAATTTCTCGAATTTTACCGTTCTCGATTCACCCAAAAGTTGTTATCGAACAATTATCAAAATTCTAAGAACTCTCAAGTTTTCAAGAATTTGCGAGATCATGATAATTTTCGGAAATTTTTATACGTAATTTGAAATTTTTGAAAAATTTTTTCATAATGTGATGATTTTTAATAAATTTACCAAAATTTTGAAAAATGCAGTAAAATTTACGGATTTTCAAAATCACGAGACACCTCGAAATTCTAAAATTTGGAAAAATATAAAAATCCAAAGATTTAAACAATTTTTCGTGACTTTGTAGACAGGAAAAATGTTTTAATTCAGAAGAATTTCTAAAATTTTGCAGATTCTATAAATTTTGAAAAGTGCAGGAATTTGAAAATGTTAAAAATTTCGAAAATTTCGAAAATTCAAAGATTCCCAATAATGTGTTCAGTTTGATAGTTTGAAAATTTTCAGAGATTTTGATAATCTTGAAGGTTAAAAAATCGTTCTGAAAATTGTTACAATTTCGAAAAATTAATATACAATTTCGATAATCCTTAACCATTCGTGAATGTCAAACTTCAAAAATTTCGTACAGTCAAAAACTTCGAAAACTGCAGCAATTTCACAAATCTATAACCCAACTGCAGCCTAAAAAAATCGCAATCTTTTCGTCAGGATTTCAAATTCCAGATTCCTCATTTTCACGAAATTTCTCCAATTTCACCGTTCTCGATTCACCCAAAAGTTGTTATCGAACAATTATTGAAATTAATTTTAATACCCGTTGATTTTCATGCCCGTTGATTTTCAATCAATAACAATAACAATAATAATAATAATAATAATAAAATTCTGGGAACTCTTGAAGTTTTGAGAATTTGCAAGATCATGATAATTTTCGGAAGTTTTTGTACGTAATTTGGAATTTTTTTTATATTGTAATGATTTTTAATATTTTTCTAAAATTTTGAAAAATGTAGTAAATTTGACGTATTTCCAAAATCACGAGGGACCTCGAAACTCTAAAATTTGGGAAAATATCAAAATTCAAAGATTCAAACAATTTTTCAAAATTTCGTAGATTCTCTAAATTTTGTAAATGTGCAGGAACTTGAAAATGTTGAAAAATTGAGAAAGTTCCGAAAACTCAAAGATCCGAAAATGTTTTCAGTTTGAGTTCCAAAATGTTCAGAAATTTTGATAATCTTAAAGGTTAATAAATCTGAAACCCAAATGCAACCCACAAAAATCGCAATCTCTTTATCAGGGTTTCAAATTCCAGATCCTTCATTTTCACGGAATTTCTCGAATTTGCCCGTTCTCGATTCACCCAAAAGTTGTTATCGAACATAAAAGCCCCATTCCCGAATAAAAATGATGGAAAATTTCCCAATAATCTCCCATTGAAATTTGACAGCTCTCGTCATACTTCGATCGAACAATTTTCCTCCCCGAGAGACGTCGCGAACAAAGGATTAATCGCGAACGAAAAAAAGTTTTCAAACTCCCCATCGAAACTTATAATTGCAGCAAACTCCGGGCTCTCTTCGCGCGAATCGCATCGCAAATACATTCGCCCGCTTCCCGTGAATCCCTTTAATATTTACAGCGCATTTATTCGACGATAAAGTTACTCCATTTGCCCGGGGAAAGTTCAAATACAATTTACAGAACTTGCCGGCAATTTTATTCGGCTCCCGCGAGGCATTTATTGAATAAGTAACGGAGCATTCGGCGACTCGAAATTCGCGAGAACAAAAGTGTATGTACAGAGCCTTTTACGTCGAAGCGACACAAATTTGCAAGCACGTAGCAAGGGAGGGGGCTGAGGGGGCTGAAGCCCCCTCCGAAATTCTGGAAAATTTGAAAAATGTAACACATTGCAAAAAAGTATATTTTGAAAGATATAGTGAAACAATATTGATTTTGACAAGTGTCAACGTTTTCGAGAAACGCGATAATTTTTAAAATTCTGAACATTTCAAGATTTTCGACAATTTTGGGAATTTTCAGAGTTTGGAGGATTGCAAGATTATTACAAGTTTTTAGAAGTTCTTCAAAATGTTCGAAGATTAAAAATTGTCAATGTTTCTAGAAGACTGAAAATTTTCAAATATTCAAAAATTTTAAATCATTTTGAATCTTGAAAAATTTCGAAAATTGCAAAGTTGTGAAAAGGTTTTGAAAATTCTAAAAATCCACAATATTTTTATAATTCTTGAAATTACGAAAATTTCACGAATTCTTAACATTTCGAAACAAAATGATTTGTAATATTTTCAACATTTCGAGATTTTCAATAATTTTGAGCATTTTCAAAGTTTGGAGTGCTTAGAGGATTTTAGAAGTAATTGGAATTTTAAAAAGTACGAAAATTTTGGAAATTTCAAAGTTGTAAAAAAGTGTCAACATTTCTAAAAATTCACAATATTTTCATAATTCCTGAAATTACGAAAATTTGACGAATTCCTAACATTTCGATAGACTTGATAATTTGGAATATTTTTGAGATTTCAAGTTTTTTCACAATCTGGAGAATTTTCAAAGTTTGAAGTATTTTAAGGATCTTGGAAGTTATTAATATTAATAAAATTTCAGGAATTCCAAAATTTCCGTACATTTTACAGATATGTAAAAGTTTCAAAAATTCCGAAAAATTGAAATATTTTCATAATTCTTGAAATCACACAAATTAGACGAATTCTCCACATTTCGAGAAACTTGAAAATTTGGTACATTTCAAGATTATTAATAATTTAGAGAATTTCGAGAGTTATTAGTATTTCGGCAATCTTCCGAATTCCAAAAATTTTTGGAAATTTCAGAGATTTTGGAAAATTCTGGAAATCTTGAGAATTAAGGCAGATTTCATAATTCTTGAAATTCTGAAAATTTCACGAATTTCTAAATTTTCGAGAAACTTTTGTTTAGTTGGAACATTTTTAACACACTTTAAGATTTTGAACTATTTTTAAGGATTTCGAAGTTCAGAAGATGTTCGAAATTTTCAAACTTTTTGGAACTTTCAAAATTTTTAGAATTTCGAAAATTTTGGAAATTCCGGAGATTTGTAAGTTTCAAAAATTCTGAAAATTCACAATATTTCCATAATTCTTAAAATTACGGAAATTTTGCGAATTTTCCACATTTCGAGAAACTTGAAGATTTGGAACATTTAAAGATTTTTAGTAATATAGAGAATTTCGAAAGTTTTTGGTATTTCGACAATTTTCCGAATTCCGACATTCGTTAGAAATTTCAGAGATTTGAAAAAGTTCCGAAAATCTTGAGAATGGAACAGTTTTCATAATTCTAGAAATTTTGAAAATTTTACACATTTCTAAATTTTCGGAAAACTTTTTTTCAGTTGTAACATTTCAAACATATTTCAAGATATTCGACTATTTTCAAGAATTTTCAAGTTTAGAGGATTATGAAAACTTTTGAACTTTTTTGAGTTCACATAATTTTCGAAACTTCGAATACTTTGGAAACTTTGGAGGTTTGAAAAAGTTCTGAAAGTTTCGGTAGTTCGCACTATTTCCATAATTATCGAAATTCCGAAAATTTCACGAGTATCTGAAACTTTGAGAAACTTGATAATTTTGAACATTTCGAACATTCCAAGATTTTTAACAATTTCGCGAATTTTCAAAGTTTTGAATATTTTGAGAATCTTAAAGTGTGAAGAATTTTAATAATTTTCATGATTGCAAAAAATTTGGAAATTTTAGGGGTTCCCGAAAAGTTTTGAAAATTCTGAGAATTTAGAATATTTGCATCATTCTTCAATAAAACTTTACTTTTCGAATTTGTTGAATCAATTCCGAGTAAAAATCACCTTAGCCCCTCCCAAACGAAATTTCAGGCTACGTCCTTGCACCCCATTTATACAAGCCCAGACAATGTATAGATTCGTGCGAATTAATTGCCTGGTACTCGCGCGCTGCCTCGACAGCTTTACTTTGTAATCGATATCGCTGGCGCGCTCGGTTTTACGAGGACAAAAAGTTTATCAAGGCGGATGTATCGGCGAGAGGCGGATTAGGAGAGAGCGAAAAAAAGGGAGGCAGTATTGAATTACGAACCTTGTCCTGTTGGAGACTGTGGAGCGTGCCGGATTCTTCCTGGAGCAGTTGGTCTAGTCTGTAAAGTTGCTGCACTTTTGCCTGCATAATGCGAAATTTAGTAGCGAGGGAGCTCGTTATTTTTTGAGGGGCTATTAAAAATGTTTTCAAGTGTGCTCCGATGTTGCCAGATAAATCACGAATTTTTTTTCATAAATTCAGAGGAGCTCTTATTATTTCCGGACTGTTTTTGGGATCGTTAATACGAATTTTTAGAATTCTTGTATTTTGATGATTTGGAAAGTGCATGGTGAAAATTTCGGGATTTTTGAGTTTTGATGAATTTTTGAGTATTCAAGTATTTCGAAGTTTTGGAACTTTGAAAGATTTGGAAATTTGGAAAGTTCTGGGATTTTAGAGTTTTGGAGGATGTTGTAGTTCTGAATTTTTGGGATTGTTGAAAGTTTTCGACAGATTTTGAAAATTTGAAAAAATGGAGGTTTTCAGGATTTTTAAAGGTAGTAAGTTGTTGAGTTTCGGAGTTTTTCAGTTTCAAAGAATTTTGGTGTGATGAAAGTGACGAATTTCAAAATTTTTGAAATGTTAGGATTTTCGAGGTTTGACTCATTCGGATGAAATTGGAAGTTTTTGATCATTTTTAATTTTTGGAGTTGTAAAGTTTTGGAATTTTCGGAAATTCTAAAGGTTGCAAAAGTTATGATATTCCGATGTTTCAGAAATTTCGCTCGTTTTAATGATTTTCGAACTATGAATTTCCGTGGATTTTCGCTCGAAATTTCCAGTTTAGGAGTTTCAGAATTTTTGAAATTTTTGGATTTCCAAGTTTTGACGAACTTTGAAGTTTTCAAGCATTCCGGAATTTCGGAACTTAAAAAGCTTTGGAAATTCAGGGAGTTCAGGAATTTTAGAGTTTTTTCAATAATTATGTAGTTCTGAAATTTTGGAATTTTCGATTTGGAAAGGTTTTGAAAATTTCAAAGAATGGAAGTTTTGAGGAATTTGAAAGGTATTAAGTTGTTGAGTTTCGAAATTTTCAAGTTTCAAAGAATTTTGGAGTGATCAAACTCACAAAGTCCTGAAATGTTTATATTTTGGGATTTTTGAGTTTTGACACATTTAAATTGAATGGATGAAATCAGAAGTTTATGATTATTTTCAATTTGTTGAGTTACGAAATTTTGGAACTTGCGGAAATTATGTAAGTTTAAAAAATTACGGAACTCCGATGTTTCAGAAGTTTCGCAAGTTTTAATTCTCGAATTGTTGAATGTTTCGGAAAGATTTTGAAATTTCAAAGAACGTAAGTTTTGAGGAATTTTAAAGGTTGTAAGTTTCTGAGTTACAAAGTTTTGAAGTTTCAAAGAAGTTTGGAGTTTGGACTTACTAATTCTGAAAACCTTGAAATGTAGGGATTTCAAAATTTTGACACATTTGGATGAAATTGGAAGTTGTTGATCATTTTCAATTTTTGGAGTAGTGAAGTTTCGGAATTTGTGGAAATTATGGAAGTTCAAAAAACTACGGAAGTCCGGTGTTTAAGAAATTTCGCAAGTTTTAATGATTTTTGAATTCTGAATTTTCGAGAATTTCTGCTCGAAATTTATGAAATTTTGGGATTTTTTAGTTTTGACACATTTGGATGAAATTGGAAGTTTTCGATCATTTTCAGTTTTTGTAGCTGTGAAGTTTTGGAATTTGCGGAAATTTTTCAAGTTTAAAAAATACGGACTTCCGATGTTTCAGAAATTTCGCAAGATTTAATGATTTTCGAGTTATGAATTTTCGAGAATTTCCGCTCGAAATTTCCAGTCCAGAATTTTCAGAATTTTTGAAATTTTGGGATTTCCAAGTTTTTATGAATTTTGAAGTTTTCAAGCATTTCGAAGTTTCGGACCTTTGAAAGCTTCGGAAATTTGGTAAGTCCCGGAATTTCCGAATTTTGAAGAATTATGTAGTTCTAAAATTTTAAAACTCTCGAGAGATTTTGAAAATTAGGAAGAGTGAAAGTTTTGAGGAATTTTGAAGGTGGTAAGTTGCTTAGTTTCAAAGTTTTTAAGTTTCAAAGAATTTCCGAGTTCTTCAACTCACTAATTTCAAAGTTCTCGGATTTCTAAGTTTTGACACATTTGTTCGTAATTCGAAGTTCTCGACCATTCTCCATGATACAAAAGGATTTTCCAGTATCCAAAAAAAATTAAAAAAATACTCAAAATATTTCATAAATACCAACGATCATCCATAATTTCAATTACTGACCGATCCTGATCAATCGGAATATGACTAGCCAAATTGTACATATAATCTGTACACATGCATAAATTCGACAATTCCAAGTTTCGACAGAATGCTGAAAGTCAGTGAATCTCCTCAGATTCTTCTACGAATACAAAAATCTCTGTTTCCGCAGTAAAATTTTCGATGAATAAGATAAAATTTTGATCGGTTATCAAGTTTAACGAGCCCGATAATTTCGAAATAAGCAAACAGCCCCTCGCAATGCTGTATTCTCTTTTTCAACTGCGTACTTGCAATTGACTTTGATCGGGGCTGAGCCTGTCCCAATCCCTGCGCTCCTCGGCCAGAAGTCGCTGCTCTTGTAGTCTCTGATTAAATTCCAGACGGTCTCGGTACTCTTTCGTATTTTCCTGAAGGAGGTCATGACGAGAGCCAGACACACTCGAGCCCCCATTGGCCACGTTTCGATTGTACAGCGAGCCTAATTTCACCATGTTATCCACCAGGTTCACCAAGGGTTTTCCTTTCTCGTACTGAACGTCAAACAAGAGAAAATCCGCTATTTGCATTTATCCGGACAATTATCCAGAGCGTACACTGAGAAAAATGTTTGTCAGTTTCGTTACGTCCAACTGAATTTTCACTTGGATTGGTTATGATTGAAATTCTCAGTCCCGCTGACGGATATTTCAATTGCTCCTACTGAACGAAGAAGTTGGAGCCGATCAATAACTATTTTATTTATTGCCTCTATAATGAATTCCTATTAGAACAAGTGTCAGTTCCAGTCAACACAACTGAAAGTTTTCAGTGATAACAGCCTGTCAACTGAGTTTTATAGTTGGGCCGCTTCCAACTCAGTTTTTCAGTTAGACTGATAGAATTTTCCAGTGGTAACGTGTTGTCAACGGAATTTTTCACTTGGAACCAACGAAAATTTCCGTTGCTTCAACTTGAATCGTTTTCTAACTGAAAAAATAAAGTTGTACTGACTGACACGATGTTTCTCAGTGTAGGAATTAACATGTCAGGTGAGAAGTTATGGCAGTGGAAATCCTGAAAGGGGAATTGACTATTCGCGAATCGGTGGAACTTTTGGTATAAAATATTCCAAATTTGTTGTTTTTTGATTGATCTGGGAAGAAGCCAGAATTGTTATTCAAGTACCGAGGGCGGAAAAAGACGTATTGCGCTTACAATTGCGAGTTACATACATTATGTTGTAGAACATTTTAGTTGCCAAACATTGAGTGGGTATATTGAAAAAATTGATGAAAAACATTTTTTTGTGCCGTTGCCATATCAGAATATTGGGATTTTGAGGACTCACGATGTCCAAATTAGGACGAGATCTATTTTATGGAGGAAATGATATATACGAAAATGTTCGGGGAATATTTTTATTGGAAGTATGAGTATATATGTATATCAATTTTTGATATATAAGGATATGTATATTAACTTTCGAAACTTCGGTCTTGATGTTTGAGAAGTTGCTTTGCAGCTTGCAGTTGTGGAATGCAACTTCAAAATTGAAATTGACCAACTGAAGCTCAAACTTGAAGTTTTCGATTGAAGCTTGAACTTGAAGTTTTCGATTGAAGCTCGAACTTGAACTTTTCGATTGAAGCTTAAACTTGAAGTTTTCGATATGAACTTCAACTTGGAAGTTTGAGGAGATTATTACTTGCTTAAAGTTGCGGAATTGAACTTCGGACATTAAGTTTCCAAATTGAAGTCCAAACTTGAAGTTACCAAATTGAAGTTCAAACTTGAAGTTTTCGATATTAACTTCAACCTTGAATTTTCGGAAGTTCATTTCTGGCTTGGACTTGCAAAATTAAACTTTAAACTTGAAGTTTCTGAAATGAAGTTCAAACTCAAAGTTTTCGATATTAACTTCAACCTTGAAGTTTTGGAAGTTCATTTCTGGCTTCGAATTACGAAACTAAACTCCATACTTAAAGTTTCCGAAATGAAGTTTACACTTGAAGTTTCCGAATTGAAGTTCAAACTTCAAGATTCCAAAATGAAGTTAAAACTTGGAGTTCTTAATACACACTCAACATTGAAGTTTCAGAAGTTCAATTCTGGTTCAAACTTTCAAAATTAAACTTCAAACTTGAAGTTTCCGAAATGAAGTTCAAACTTGAAGTTTTCGATATTAACTTCAACCTTGAAGTTTCAGAAGTTCATTTCTGGCTTGGACTTGCAAAATTGAACTTTAAAATTGCAGTTTCCGAAATGAAGTTTACACTGAGTGTGTTTCGAATTGAAGTTCAAACTTGAAGATTCCGAAAAGAAGTTGAAACTTGGAGTTCTTGATACAAACTGTAACCTTGAAGTTTCGAAAGTTTAATTCTGGTTCAAAATTTCAAAGTTGAACTTCAAACTTGAAGTTTCCGAAATGAAGTTCAAACTTGAAGTTTCCTAAATGAAGTTTAAACTTGAAGTTTCCGAAATTATGTTTAAACTTTAAGTTTTTGAATTGAAGTTCAAACTTGAAGTTTTCGATATAAACTTGACCCTTGAAGTTTCGGAAGTTCATTTCTGGTTTGAATTTGCTTAATCAAACTTCAAACTCGAAGTTTCCTAAATGAAGTTCAAACTTGAAGTTTTTGAATTGAAGTTAAACCTTGAAGTTCTAACAATAAACTTTAATTGTGAAGTTTGTGAAGTTAATTTCTAGCCCCAAATTGCGTAATCAAATTTCAAACATTAAGTTTCCGAACTGAAGTTCGAACTTGAAGTTACCAAAACAAAGTTCAAACTTTTCGTTCCCTAAATGAAGTTTAAACTTGAAGTTTTCGAATTTAAGTTCAACTTTGAAGTTTTCACAAAAACTTCAATCGTGAAGTTTTGGAAGTTAATTTCTAGCTCAAAGTTCTGTTGCAAAATCAAACTTGAAACATTAAGTTTCCAAATAGAAGTTCAAACTTAAAGTTTCCAAATTGAAGTTCGAATTCGAAGTTATCGATATGGACTTCAATCGTGAAGTTTTGGAAGTTAATTTCTAGCTCAAAGTTACAAAATCAAACTTCAAACATTAAGTTGCCGAATAAAAGTGTACACTTGAAGTTTCAAAATTGAAGTTCAAATTTAAAGTAATCGATATGAAAAGTTCAATCGTGAAGTTTCGGAAGTAAATTTCCAGCTCAAAGTTGCAAAATCAAACTTCGGACATGAAGTATCCAGATTGAAGTTCAAACTTGAAGTTTCCAAATTGAACTTCAAACTCAAAATAATCGATATGAACTTCACCCTCGAAGTTTCAAAAGTTCGCATAGATCGAATCCGATTAATGGAGCTCAATAAAATATCGTCCACATGGCTCTCTTAGAATTTTCGGCCCTAGGGCACAAACGGCGATTTTCCGCCCTCCTCGCAAACACGAAAAATTCTCATAAAATTTCCCATACGTTCGAGCAAAAAAGAAATTACAGAATCAAAAAGAAACTAAGAAAATAAAATTCATAACTTCGTACGATTCCGATCAGAACTCCACAAAAGAAGCCAAACTCAAAATTCATCACTTATCACGTCCCAGATCCAAGCAATCCAAACACCCCCGGTACAAAATCACGAAACACTCTGAATAATGCATACTTTCCAGAACACGACGTGAAAAAGCACGGGAAAGTCTTTCCCCGACCCAAAAACCCCTTTCACAAACAGTTCCACCGAACGTTTTTCCTCGTTTCCCACAAAGAAAAAAAGCACTCGTTCCCTCAATTCCCTCACCTGTTTCTCGAGGTCCATCAGGTGCTTTTTCAGCTCGTCCAATTTCTGGAGATTCTCGAGCCGCCGCGGCGTGTCCAATTCCACCAATCTCGCCTGTAAGGACGAAATACTTTCATTCCGAGCGAGTCAGCTTTTCGCGCGGGAGATAAAAATTTTTAATATGCGCCGTGACGCTGTTAAGTGTGGAACCGTTTTTTCCCCAGAGAAAAATGGAAATGGGAGAAGTGGCGTTAATCTACAGAATGGAGCTCTAAATAATGTCGCGAGCGAATGAAAACCGGCCGATTTCTCGTCTGAATAATCGGATTCGTTAGGAGAGGTATGGATCGAGTTATTATTTTTCATAACGGTTTAATTGCGCTAATTCGGAGTTGTCTTTCCGCTACTCAGCTGCGTACGAGGAAAGCTGATACGAGGATTAAGTGACGCAGTTGTAGGCGAGCTCGAAAAGAGAGCCGGATTAGATTTACGCACATACGAGGAGAATTAATGCAGTTGGCGAAGAGAATTATCAAAGATGTTTAGAGCGTTTAGGTTCGTGTTTAGTTGGGGGGGTGGATTGGGTTTTGATTTTGTGGTTACTAGGGAGTTGCGCAGGAACCATGGGGGGCCCAATAAAAATTTTCCGGATTTTGGCCCTGAAAAAAGAGTTGAAAATGGCCATCGAACACCGATTTTGTGGAGTTGGAGGGGGATGTGGGGGAATTTCGGGGTTTTGTGAGGAATTCGTGAGGACGAACTTTGAACATGTCAAAACTCAATTATCTGTGATCTTTGGAATTCTTGAAAACTTCAAAGTTATCGGATATTTTCGGAAACTTCGGAATTCCAACATTTTTGGAACTCACACAATTTTGGAAACTTTTCAAACTTCAGAACTTTATGATTTCTTGAAACATCACAATAACATGAAATTCTGAAATTTCCAAAGCTTCGAAAGTTCCTAAATTTTTAAAATTTTGAAACTTTACAACTTTGAAACTTCAAAATCTTCAAATGTCAAAAATGTTTGAATTTCTTTGCTTTAAAACTTCAATGTACTTGGAAGTATGCGGAATTCCCAGAACTTCAAAAATGTCGAAACTTGACCATTTTTTATCTTCAAAATTCTTAAAAACTACCAAGTTTTTAGAAATTCTCGAAACTTAAAAATTCCGACACTTGAAAAACTTCTCAAATTGCGAAAATTCTAGGCTTCATAACTTTGAAATATTCGAGCACTTTAAAACTTTCGAAATTTCCAGAACTGTAAAAATATTGAAACTTTATCATTTTCAATCTTGAAAACTCTAAAATTTCAGAGTGTTTGAACATTCTCAAACAATTCAAAATTCCAACGATTCGAAAAATTGTAAAATTTTTGAAAACTTCCATACTTTAAGAATTCTAGAAATTTAGTTGGAAGTTGACTTCCAGAGTGAATCACCTCTCGGTTTTATGCTTTTTTTGGGTGATGTGGAATTTTATCAAGATTTTTTTGATCGGATACTTTTCTACGTTGTTTGTATGTTCTTATTTTGTTATCAATAGGTGCTTTCGAATAAAATTATTGTAGATTTTGGAAGTTATTATCGTTTTTGAATTCTAAATCAGCAGACTGAAGCCTGTTTCTATAAAATCATGTGATATCAATAATTTTATTGTAGGTCAGGAAAAACTAGAAATTAAGTAACTGTCGGAGAATTTCTTAAAACAAAAATCATAGGAATTCCAATTTTTAAATGTATAATTTGAGATTCGTGTTATTGTGTTCATAATTCTGAAGATTCTGGAGATTCCAAAATTTTCCAAGTCCGAAAAATTCTATAATTTGTCCACATTTTCATATATGTTTCATCTTCTCAAACGACTCCGATGTTTTTTTCCTTTTTACAATTTTCAAACTTTTGATATTTTCGAGAATTTTCGAAAATCCTAATATTTCACAGGATGTCCTTATGATTATTTGATAACTACTATAAGTCACTTCTCATCAATATATCATACGTATTTTAGTACGTCGGATCAGTAGTAAAATTGTAGGGAACTGTAAGGAAAAATTATCTTTAGATTCTGCTAGACACTATTACACAGGAAACGATGAAATCTTGAATCCAATCATGAAAATAATCAACAAAAAACCAATAAATTTCCATTAAAACCCAAAACACCGCACCCCCAACATTGCAAAAAAACTCCATGTTTTGCCCAAACAACTTACTTCTACTCGCATGATGCATAATTCGGAGACATAACCACGCAAATACAGCATTAATAAAGGAGCATTAATAAAGGCATTCGCATCAAAGCCAAAAAATTCGACACGGTACGTGTTATAGCAGCTATCCGCCTAATTAAAATAGTAAATGCGAGCGTGCAGCGCTGGAAAATGGAAGATTCGTTAATGTTTCGATAAAATTAGAAAAGGTCTTCCCAAGGACGTAGCCAGAAATTTCGTTTGAGGGGGGGAGGGGTGGGCTAGGGTGATTTTTACTCGGAATTAATTCAACAAAGTCGAAAAGTCAAGTTGTAATAGAGCATTATGAAAATTTCCTAAATTCTCCAAATTATCGAAACTTTTTGAAATCTCTGGAATTTCCAAAATTTTTAAAATTCGTAAAAATGTCGAAATTCTCTACGATTTTGGAATTCTCGGATGACTCTAAACTTTGGAAATTCGCGAAATTGTTTAAAATCTTGAAATGTTCGAAATGTTCAAAATTATCAAGTTTCTTAAAGTATTAGGAATTCGTAAAATTTTCGGAATTTTGATAATTACGGAAGTATTGTAATTATCATAATTTTCAAAACTTGCTGAAATCTTTGAAATTTCCAAAACTTTTGAAATTTCTAAAACTATCGAAATTCTCTAGACTTTTGGAATTCTCAAAATTTTCCAAACTTTGAAGATTTTAGGAATCGTCGGAAATCTTGACGTGTTCAAAATGTTCGAAATTATCCAGTTTCTCAAAGTTTTAGAAATTCGTGAAATTTTCGAAATTTCAATTATTGTGGAAGTATTGTAGATCTTCATCATTTTTGAAACTTGCTAAAATCTGAAATTTCCAAAACTTTTGAAATTCTTAAAACTATCGAAATTCTCTAGAGTTTTGGGATTCTTAAAATACCCTAAATTTTGAAGATTCGTGAAATTGTTGAAAATCTTGACATGTTCAAAATGTTCAAAATTATCAAGTTCAAAGGTTCGGAAATTCGTAAAATTTGCGAAACTTCAATAATTATAGAAGTAAATTCCCATAATTTTTGAAACTTTCAAATCTCTGAAATTTTAAAAATTTTCGAAATTCTGAAAATTTTAAAAATTCCGAAGTTAATCCCTTAAACTCTGAAACTCTTCAAAATAGTCGAAAATCTTGAAATATATATTGGAAATGTTACAACTAAACAGAAGTTCCTAGAAAATTTGGAAATTCGTAGAATTAAAAAATTCTCGGAATTCTGAAAATTGACAAAATACTGAAAACTTTTGAAATTCTCTACATTTTTAGACATCTTTAAACGTCCCAAATTATCAAGTTCCTTAAAATATGGAGAATTCGTGAAATTTTCGTAATTTCAATAATTATGAAAATATTGTGATTTTTCAGAATTCTTAAAACTTACGTAAATCTTTGAAATTTGCGCAAATTTTTAAATTCTTTCAAAATTCTAATAACTTCCAAAACCCTCAAAATACTTCAAACTTTGAAAATTCTCAAAATTGTTGAAAATCTCGAAATGTTAAAATAAATTCCAAACTATCAAGTTTCTTAAAATGTTAAGAGTTCTTAAAATTTTCATGATTTCGGAATTATGAAAATATAGTGAATTTTTCAAATTTCCAAAACTCCTTACAACTTCGAAATTTTCAAAATTCACGGAAATTTCCAACCTTCCAAAAACTCCTAAAATTCTCGAAATTCTCCAAACTCGGAAAATTCCCAAAATAATTGTTGAAAATCTTGAACTGTTCAAAATGTTAAGAATTATCAAGTTTCTTGTAAAAATCAATATCATTGAACTATTTTCTTTAAAATATACTTTTTCGCAATGTGCTAGATTTGTCAAAATGTCCAAAATTCTGTCCCTCCCTGGCTACGTGCTTGCGTCTTCCATAAACGATCATACATGGGCGTCATAGATAACCAAATAAGATCATGTATCCTTCACTGCAGAACGAAATCATGCAGGAAAATCATCAACCCCAGAGTACACGACGCCCATTTTTGGTCATTAACGGAAAATTCGATCCCAGGGAAGAAGCTGAAACGGAGAAAGAGGGGGTGGAAATAAAGTGTCGAATCTCGACCTGCGCCTCGATTTCCATGTGGCAGGTTTCCATGGCTTTGCACAGGGTCGCACTTTGACGGCGCAGTTGTATTAATAATAAGACCAATTCCTCGTGGGTCCTTCCCAGCAACGCTCCGGCCGAAACTTGGGCCAAAGTTGCGCTTCTGCATCCTCTGCTCGGGTTGCTCTGTCAAAGCATGCAACTTTCTCAGTCCCATCAAAGCCGTGAACACGCGCGAAATTGGACGTTCTGTCTTCAGTCGCAAGTTTCTTTGTTTCACGCTTTTCTCGTGAAGGGATTTCATAATGACGTGCAATTCTGATTTATTTAGGGCTCGAATTAATATTGAAAGCTTGAGTCGTCAAGGTGTTCTGGATGGTTTATGGATACAATTTTAGATCATTTTTAAAATTGATCTTAGATGAATCTTTTAAGATTAATTGTTCTTGTGGGAATGGAATTATTGTGGAAATGTTTATTCTTATCATCACCTCTATTTAAAATATGAAACTATTAATTGAATTCTTATCGGTTGAAGGTTGAGAATTTTGTGGTCCTTAGAGTTTGACGAGGTTGACTGACTTCGGAGCCCACAGTGAGAGGAAAAAGTTTGTGAAAATTACTGCATTTTGATAGTTGTTTGTGATCGAGTAGTAATAACTATAGTGTTTAGTTATTTTTATCTGAAATATTATATTGTAATTTCGGCGTGGAAGAAACCGAATGAATGTAGTTCAGTCAGACAGAGATTGTTTTTTTTGCCCGAAAATTGAATTTTAATGACATTAGAAAAAAATTACATTGAAATATAGTCAACAAATATTCTATTTTTTCGTGTTATATATTTATTTTTCTGCATCGCACGAAGTACTTAATTATTATAACGCATTCTTTCAATCATTTAATTTCTTTGAATGAAAATTCAATCAATTGGAGTGAAAATTATGTAAATCAAGCTTAGATTAAAATTCTACTGAAAATGTGTGGAATCTTGGTCATTTGATAGTTGAATTGCACTCTAAAAAACATGGTGGAATCGGAATAATTTTTTTGAGCGAAATATCGCTCCAAAACGAGTAGAATTTCACTCATTCACGGATGTAGCTCCGTAAAATCGTTCAGAATCGATTTTCGAAGCATTTTTAAGAATGAAAAGTGATTTTTCCCAGTTACGGAATACGCTGAATTTTAGAAAATTGCAAATCATCAAAATTTTTCTTAAATCTTCTGTTTCAGAAGATGACGCAAACTTATGATTCTGAACAAGAATCGAAAAATTTCACAAATTCCAAAAATTAAAAATTTTCCAGAAAATTTTGAAGATGTTTCACATTGTAAATTTGTTTGAGTGCAAATTCAATCAATGTGAGTAAAAATTCCGTGAATCAAGCTCAGATTGAAATTCTACTGGAAATGTGTGGAATCTTGGTTATTTGATAGTTTAATTTCACTCCAAAAAACATGGTGAAATAGGAATAATTTTTTTGAGCGAAATATCGCTCCAAAACGAGTAGAATTTCACTCACTCACGGATGTAGCTCCATAAAATCGTTCAAAATCGATTTTAGAAGCATTTTTGAGAATGAAAAGTAATTTTTCCCAGTTACGAAATACGCTGAATTTCAGAAAATTGCAAATCATTTAAATTTTTCCAAAATCTTTTGTTTCAAAAGATGACGCAAACTTATGATTTTGAACAAGAATCGAAAAATTTTACGAATTCCGGAAATAAAGAATTTTCCCGATAATTTTGAAGATGTTTCACATTATAAATTTGTTTGAGTGAAAATCCCGTAAATCAAGCTCAGATTGAAATTCTACTGAAAATGTGTGGAATCTTGGTCATTTGATAGTTAAATTTCACACTAAAAAACATAGTGAAATGAAAATAATTTTTTTATGAATTATCGCTCTGAAACGAGTAGGATTTCACTTATTTGCGGATTTCGCTTCGTAGAATCGTTCAGAATCGATTTTCAAAGCATTTTTGAGAATGAAAAGTGATTTTTCCCAGTTAAGGAATATGCTTGATTTTAGAAAATTGCAAATTATTCGAATTTTTTTATAATCTTCTGTTTCGGAAGATGACGCAAACTCATGACTTTCAACAAGCATAGAAAAATTTCCCAAATTTCGAAAAAAAAAGAATTTTCACGAAAATTCGGAAGATGTCTATTTTCTAAAAAACTTGAAAAATTTGTAATTTTCGCGATATTTTCGAAATCTGTGAATTTGCGGATGAATAAAGACTTTCGACAATGTTCAAAT
This sequence comes from Platygaster equestris, assembly GCA_030522785.1. Classification (NCBI taxonomy): domain Eukaryota; kingdom Metazoa; phylum Arthropoda; class Insecta; order Hymenoptera; family Platygastridae; genus Platygaster; species Platygaster equestris. Next base: position 819 of record JAPYZK010000946.1, on the reverse strand, counting down.
TTTGAAATAATCACAAATTTTCTGAATTCTCCCTAAAATTTGCTGTTTTCAGAAAACGTTGCTAGTTTTTGAAAGTTTCAGTAAAAATGGAAGAAGTTTGCCAATCCCAGAAATCATAATTTTTTCACCATAAGTCAACATGAATAAATTTTACGAAATCTATTCCATCATTCAAAATACTTGTGCAGTCATTTTTATTCACTTCCATCAAAGTGGATGTACTAAAATCGAAAGGCATCACAAATCCAATTAACCAAAGTATTTCGTAACGTCAAAATTTTATTTGATTTTGCCTTTTTTCACGTTCAGGTACGTGTTTTAGATTGGTTTTATGTTACTGGCAATAATGCCTTTAACGTTCTTTTTTCGATGACATATTATTAATAGTACATTGTGCGACTAGCGAGAGAATGAGGAGATTCCACTCGCGTGTTGCCACACTCGCTACGCTCGTGAGGCAATCTCCACGCTCCAGGAATCTCCTCTTTCTCACACTATTCACACACAATATTTTATTCAACAACCACGAGAAATATGTGATTTCCTGGCCCTGCTGAGGGGGGGGGGGGGAAGAATGGGTTACCTGATTGATTGACGCAACAATCGCCCTTAGACCTTTGCTACGTACTTTAGGGTGTTAAAAACTAATTATCCCTTTCGTTGCTTCGATTTTCATCGGGATTGATTATGACTATATTCGACACTTTTGTAAACAACAAGAAAAACATTGCAGCAATACACAGTTTTGTAATTTTGAGGTTAGGGTTGGGGAGTTTGACGTTTCTATACATGTCGAGTCGCTCGTCCGCCATCTTGTTT